>RJWJ010001142.1:0-148312 GCA_004363605.1 Indri indri
TATAGATATAAACATTAACTGATATATAAATTATTCTGGGTCCCTGTATTTAGTCTCAGTTAATTCAGTTGTGTTATTTGAAAACATATTTAATTGCATGCATTTTCCTTTTAGCTTGATATATAAACATATATCACAAGTAATTGCACCAATTCTTCAAATTCCAATACATGGGGTTAGACTTTTTCCCTAATTGTGTCCATTATAAAAGCAACTATTTTTTTGTAAAATTTGCCTAGGTAAATTCCTCATTTCCTTAGGTCAGTTTGTATTTTCCATCCATGCTAATGTTATCACCATCTCTCATTACCTACCAACAGAAAATTGTATTTCTTTGAGACCTGTCTCCTCCATCTTATAATTAATTAAGAAGTTAATTAATAGCAGGCATATTGTTGGGCTCTGTGACATTTCATTAAATACTTCCTTCCTAAAGACACTGTCATTTATTTTAGCTGTTATTAATGGTCTTCCAGCTTCAGTTCTTTTTAATGTCAAAACTCAAATTTAATCGATATTGAATTAATTTTGCAGGACAAACTTCATTCAAATGTTATTGCATTAATTACTGATTCAAAGTATTGTATTGCCTTCTAATATGTGGGCTGAGTTTGTTTTTGATACCCTCCCATTCCAGACACATGACTAGCAATTCAAAATTTGCTAGGCCCTTTATTTCTGTTACAATTATATATCTAAAAAAATTTTAGGGGGAGGAGCCAAGATGGCAGACGAGAAAAGCCACCAGTCAGAGCGTCTCTGCAAAGAAGACAGATTTTAGAAGAAAGTGAAAAAAATAAACTAGCAGAAAAACATAAATCAGGTGAGGGTCAGAAGGAAGGGTGCCTGAAACTGCAGGAGACTCCATGGGAAGATGCTGCAGAGAACTGGAAGGAGAAAGGTTCCTGAGAAGCTTGGAGACCAGCCACAAGGGTAGGTGGAGCAGATAGCTTTCCCCTCCCTTGCATCTCAGACTGTTGGGGGGCTCCTGGGCGGTTGGAGAGACCTGCCAACACCAGCTCAGAGACGGCTGCCTCCAGGAAGCGTGGCCTCTTGCGGACATGGCGCCAGGCTGCAAGCTCCCTCGGGGCACCTCTCAGCACACAGACCCGAGCCTATCAGCAGATGCCATATTGCTCCATTCTCTCCTTCCCCTTCTCTACCTGTGGGTGCCCAGAGAGACAATTTAGCCATCACATGGAGGCATCTCCAAGGAACAGGACCTTTCCTTTTGGGGCCCTACAGCAGACTGAGGGGTACTCAGACTGTGAGCTCCCTACCCACCAGCCCTCCCAGTTTCTGCTTGACTGGTGACTCCAGGAGAGTGGGGCAAATCCTGAGGTAGAGTGAAATCAATCCAGCTGGGGCACCCTGTAGGTGATTCAAAACCAGTGCCCCTCCCCCTGGCAGGGTTATGGTCAGGGATTGATCTCCAGGGCCCAGGGGACAAGCCTGTGGACCAGGACCTGGGCACCCAGGTCGCGATGGCACTGCCCCAGGGCAGAGAAGGGAGATCTATAAAAGAGCCTACTGAGAAGTGTGTGCCTTCAGGGGCAGATCAGCATGCCTGAGCAGCAACCCTCCTCCAAAAAAAGTGCTGTGCACCCAGTTCAGGCTGCAATCCTGGGTAGGGAACATCCCAGCCCACATCACAGCCAGGGGAGATCCATTGGCCTGAGGTCCTGCTTGCTGGCAGAGGCCTGGAAGAGGCCACAGAGTGGGGAAGGGTGGGGGGGGAGAGCAAGACCTACTCCAGAATGCACATCTCAGACAGCCCCAGCACCCAAGCCCAGATATTTCAGATCAGAGGAGCCATTTCAGCCCTTCCCGGCAGCTTTGCACAGAATTGAAGAACAGACCTTTGACCCCCACTAACTGCATTTGTGGAGACTGAGGGCAGGCTTACTCAACCCATCCCTGCCCAGACTCACTCCTGGATTGGCCCCCACTGAGGTAGAGAATAAGGACACACCTGGAAGTCCCAGGGCCCCACTGACCACCCAAGACACAGGACAGCTTCTCCAGAGGAACAAGAGCTGGCTACAATACCCCAAAACAGCACTACAGCTCACTCCTCCCAGCAAGTACCACCTACTGACAGGGATGTCATTCTGCATACCCTTTTACTGCATCTACTGATTCATCAAAAAGGGTGTGGCTGAATATCACCCACAAACACCACCTACTGGCTCAGACACTAAACAGGGTGTGTCATTATCCAAATGAAAATCTAAAGACAAGAGGAAACAACTGATCCAGATGGGAAGGAACCCCCAAAAGAACTCTGGAAGTATGAAGAATCAAACGGAAAGCACACCCCAAAAGAAGAACAACAGCTCCCTAGAAATTTACATTAACCAAACTCAGAACACTAAAATTACAGAAGAAGAATTTCAAGCATGGACTGTAAGAAAACTCAATGATATGTGAGAAAAAATGGACAACCAACACAAAGAAACCACAAAAAAAATCCAGGACTTGGAAGAAAAATTTACTAAAGAAATTGAAATATTAAAGAAAAATCAAACCGATCTCATGGAAATGAAGGACTTATTCAGGGAACTACAATACACAGTGGAAAGCCTCGAGAACAGGGTAGATCAAACAGAAGAAAGAATCTCAGAGATTGAAGACAACTCCTTCCAATTAAATAAGTTAGTAACAGAGATTGAGCAGAAAATTAAGAGAAAAGAAATAAGCCTACAAGATATGTGGGATTATGTGAAAAAACCAAAGCTGTGGCTGAAAGGCATTCTGGAAGGTGAAGAAGAAAACACTTAAGGGCTGGATAAGCTATTTGAAGAATTAATAGAGGAAAATATCCCCACCTTGCTAAAAATCTAGATAAACAGGTATAAGAAGCGCAATGGACTCCAGGGAGATGCAATGCAAATAGGAAGACAGCATGTCATGCAGTCAACAGATTAACCAAAATATCCAGTAAAGAGGCCCTTCTTTGAGCTATAGGCAAAAGAAACAAGCAACATACAAAGGAAAGCCCATCAGAATAACTCCAGACTTCTCAACTGAAATCCTACAAGCAAGAAGAGACTGGGGCCCCATTCTCACTCTTCTGAAACACAATAATGCCCAGCCTAGAATCTTGTACCTTGCAAAACTAAGTTTCATATATGAAGGAGAAATAAAGACATTCTCAGATAAGCATAGACTGAGGGAATTCACCAAGACAAGACCGGCTCTAGAAGAAGTACTCAAAACAGAATTGCACAAGAATCAGCACAATAAACACCCACGAATGTAAAACCACTCAAAAGTTAAAGATCAAAGGCTAGATTCCACAATGGCTCAAGAGAGAAAACAAAGCAACAAAATGCAATGCAACAGAATGAATAGTAATTCAGCCCACTTATCAGTTCTCTAAATAAATGTGAATGGCTTGAACTCCCCTCTCAAGAGGCATAGGCTGGCCGAATGGATTAAAAAAAAAAAAAAAAAAAAAAGCCAAGCATGTGCTGTCTCCAAGAAATGCATCTAACCTGCAAGCATGCATTTAGACTCAGATAAAGGGGTGGAAATCAATATTTTAAGCAAATGGAAGCCAAAAGAAGGCTGGTGTGGCAGGCAGTTTTGATCTAAGATAACTTAGTTTTTAAATCAACAAAAGTAATGAAAGACAAAGAGGGTCACTATATAATGGTGAAGGGTACAGTTCAACAAGAAGACATAACAATTCTAAATATGTATGTACCCAACTTAGGTGCACCCAGATTCATAAAACAAACTCTACTTGATCTAAACAAATTGATAAACTGCAACACCATAATAGTTGGAGAGTTCAACATCCCACTGACAGCACAGGACAGATCCTCCAAACAGAAAATTAACAAAGAAATAATGGACTTAAATAGAACTCTAGAACAAATGGGCCTGAATGGCATTTACAGGACATTCTACCCAAAAACCCCTGAATATACATTCTTCTCATCAACTCATGGGACATTCTCTACGATTGACCATATTCTAGGAAACAAAGCATGTCTCAAAAAATTTTAAAAAAATAGAAATTATACCATGCATCTTCTAAGATCACAGTGGAATAAAAATAGAAATCAACCCCAACAGAAACTCTCAAATCTACACAAATTAATGGAAATTAAACAACCTTCTGCTCAACAATTCCTTCATAAACGAGGAAGTAAAGATGAAAATCAAAAGATTCTTTGAACTAAATCACGAATGTAACACAAGTTATCAAATCTGTGGGACACAGCCAAAGCAGTCCTGAGAGGAAAGTTTATTTTCATAAATGCCTATATCCAAAAGTCAAAAAGAGCACAAACAGACAACCTAATGAACTGACTCAAAGAACTGGAAAAAGAAGAACAGACTGACCCCAGACCCAGCAGAAGAAGGGACACTAATAAGATCAAATCAGAACTAAATGAAATTGACAACAGGGAAACTATACAGAAGATTAATAAAACAAAAAGTAGGTTCTTTGAAAAACTAAAAAAAATTGACATGTGTTTTGCTAAACTAATGATAAACAGAAAAGAAAAATCTGTGATAAGCTGCACCAGAAACAAAAAAGGAGAAGTTACAACTGATGTTGTGGAGATTCAAGATATAATTTATGAATATTACAAAAACCTTTATGCACACAAACTGGAAAATGTAGGAGGAAATGGACAAATTCTTAGAAGCACACAGCCTCCCTAGCCTCAACCAGGAAGAAATAGAAATCCTGAACAGACCAATATCAAGGACTGAAATTGAAACAGCAATAAAAAAATTCCAGAAAAGAAAAGTCCTGGATCAGACAGTTTCACACCCTAATTTTACCACACCTATAAAGAAGAACTGGTACCTATCCTGCAGAAATTATTCCAGAAGGATGGATTCCTCCCCAACACATTTTATGAAGCCAACATAATCCTGATACCAAAACAAAAGGAAAACTACAGACCAATATCCCTTATGAATATAGATGCAAAAATTCTCAACAAAATTGTAGCTAACTGATTCCAGGTGCTTATTAGGAAAATAATCCCTCATGACCAAGCGGGCTTCATCCCAGAGATGCAGGGATGGTTCAACATATGCAAATCTATAAACATAATTCACCACATAAACAGAAGCAAAGACAAAAACCATATGATTCTCTCAATAGGTGCAGAAAAAGCATTTGACAAAATTCAACACCCTTTTATGATAAGAACTCTTAACAAAATAGGCACAGATGGGGCTTACCTAAAAAGGATACAAGCCATATATGACAAACCCACAGCCAACATCATACTGAATGGGGAAAAATTGAAAGCATTCCCACTTAGAACTGGAACCAGACAAGGTTGCCCACTATCTCCACTTCTATTCAACATAGTGCTGGAAGTCCTGGCCACAGCGATCAGGCAAGAGGGTGGAATTAAAGGTGTACGAATGGGAACAGAAGAGATCAAACTCTCACTGTTTGCTGATGACCTGTTAGTATATCTGGAAAACCCCATGGATTCAACCAAGAGGCTCCTGGAATCGATAAATGAATTCAGTAAAGTCTCAGGATATAAAACCAATACACACAAATCAGAGTCTTTCATATATGCCAATAGCAATCATACCGAGAACCAAATCAAAGACTCAATTCCCTTCACAATAGCAAGTAAGAAAATAAAGTATCTAGGAATATATTTAACTAAGGAAGTAAAGACCTCTACAGGGAGAACTGTGAAACATTGAGGAAGGAAATAGCAGAGGACATTAACAGGTGGAAAACCATACCATGCTCGTGGGTCAGCAGAATCAACATTGTTAAGATGTGTATACTACCCAAAGTGATCTACAGATTCAGTGCAATCCCTATTAAAATACCAGCATCATTCTTCACAGATGTAGAAAAATTAACTTTACGCTTCATATGGAACCAGAGAAGACCCCGCATAGCAAAAACAATTCTAGGTGATAAAAGCAAAATGGGAGGTATCAATTTACCAGACTTCAAACTTTATTATAAGGCTGTAATAATCAAAACATCTTGGTACTGGCACAAAAATAGAGCCATTGACCAGTGGAACAGAACTGAGAACCCAGATTGAAAACCATCCTCATACAGCCATCTAATCTTTGACAAAGCATACAAAAACATGCATTGGGGCAACGAATCCTTATTCAATAAATGGTGCTGGGAAAACTGGATAGCCACGTGTAGAAGACTGAATCAGGATCCACACCTTTCACGTCTCACGAAATCAACTCACGCTGGGTAACAGATTTAAACCTAAGGAGGGAAACTATTAGAATGAGGAAAATGTTGGAAATACCCTTCTAGACATTGGCCTAGGCAAAGAATTTATGAAGAAGACCTCAAAGGCAATTACAGCAACAACCAAAATAAATAAATCAGACCCGATCAAATTAAAAAGCTTCTTCACAGCCAAAGAAACTGTCATGAGAGCAAACGGACGACCTACAGAATGGAAGAAAATTTTTTCATGTTAGAATCCTATAAAGGGCTGACAACTAGAATCTACTTAGAACTCAGGAAAATCAACAAGAAAAAATCAAACAACCCTATCAAAAAGTGGGCAAAGGACATGAACAGAAACTTTTCAAAAGAAGACAGAATAATGGCCAAAAAACATATAAAAAAATGCTCAACATCTCTAATCATCAGGGAAATCCAAAGCAAAACCACAATAAGATATCACTTATCTCCAGTGAGACTGGCCTTTATCAAAAAGTCTCAAAACAATAAATGTTGGAGTGGATGTGGAGAGACAGGGAGACTCATACACAGCTGGTGGGACTGCAAACTAGTGCAACCTCTGTGGACAGCCATATGGAGATACCTTAAAGAGATACAAGTAGAATTATCATTTGATCCAGCAATCCCATTACTGGATATCTACCCAAAAGAACAAAAGACACCTCTATGAAAAAGACACCTGCACCCGAATGTTTATAGCAGCACAATTCACAATTGCAAATATTTGGAAAAACCCAGGTGTCCATCAATACATGAGTGGATTAATAAAATGTGGTATATGCATACCATGGAGTACCATTCAGCTTTAAGAAACAATGGTGATATAGTACCTCTTGTATTCTCCTGGGTAGAGCTGGAACGCATTCTACTAAGTGAAGTATCCCAAGAATGGAAAAACAAGCACCACATGTACTCACCATTAAATTGGTATTAACTGATCAACACATAAGTGCACATATAAGAATAACATTTATTGGATGTCGGGCAGGGGGGAGGGGGAGGAGAGGGGTGAGGAGGGGACCCGCATATGCATACACAAAGAGTGCAATGTGCACTATCTGGGGGATGGACATGCTTGAAGGGACTTGGGGGGAGGGGGGACAGGGGCAACATACGTAACTTAAACATCTGTACCCCCACAATATGTTGAAATAAAAAAAATTTAAAGTAATGAGCAAACTCCCCTTCAGTCATGAGAGGTTTAGTAGAAATTCCCACTACCTCCTTTACTTTATAGAAACATGGCTACATCCCAAGCATGCTCCTTTGCCTATATATTTCTCTTTTTACTGCATGTGTGTGTGTATGTATACATACTCATATGTGCACGTGTGTATATACTCATGTGTGCATGTATATATAATCATAGACACACATATATAAAATTTTATATTTTTCCTCTTTCGTAGGCTTCATATCTCTGGAAATTTGAGGCAGTATTCTCCTAGTTCCACATTGCTTCTTCTAGATGCTGCATTTTCCTCCTCCCTGTCAATTCAGGATTCCACTGCAATTCACACCTCTGTGTACCACCCTGGTTCCCCGCTGGGGGTTGTTAGAGTAATGGCTTGAAATAAACCACCTTCCTGCATCCTTGCATTTGTGTAGTTCTCTCCATAAGGCATCGGAGTTGACCATGCGATTTTTTTTTTTTTTTTTTACCACTGGGACATGAGTAAACCTGAGGCAATCAGTGGCTGAAAGAGTGCCTGCTCATGGGGGCTTGTTTCTCCCTTGCTGCTTTGGAAATCCAATTGCCACATAAAGAAGCCAGGGCTAGCCCACTGGAGGCATGAGGCCCAACCCAACAGTCAACCATGTAACTGTGGGCACCTACATCATCCACCCCAGTGAATCAACCTGCCAGTCAGGTGCATCTGCACAATGATTCCAGGTAAGACCAAGAGCAGAATAGCCCACATGTGACCAGCCCAATTCACTTACCCACATAATTAGAAACAAAACAGTTGGTGGTTGTGTTCAGCCACTAAATTTTCCAAATCATCTGCTAATAGCCAGGTTTTTGATGGAAATAGAAGTATCAAATAGAAAGTACCTTTTTCCTTCTCTATCAAAATGAATAAGGTCTTCGGCATCTGCAGCATCCTCCTCTTCTCTGTGCTAAGACAGAGATGAGCACCAGGCTTCCTCTCAAAAGTTGCTTCTCATTGGTTCTACATAGCCCGTCCTCTACTGCCTCTCAGTCTTCACTCTCAGTTTTTACTGGGGCTTGGCTAGTCCCTTTTACACAAACAGCCTTAAAGAGGTCATGTTAATTTTTCAAGTATATCCTTGGTGGCAAAATGGAATAATCAAACTCAAAACATGCCAAAGCTTTTAAACATAACCTGTATTGCCTTCCAGTCACAGCAGACCACCAGGACCCTGAGTTAGTTTCCTAGGGCCGTTGCAACCAATTGCTATAAACTGAGCAGGTTAAAACGACAAAGGTGCTTTCTCACACAGTTCTGGGGGCTACGAGTCCCAAACCAGGGTGTCAGCAGGGCCAGGCTCCCTCTGCAGTCCTCAGGGAAGTATCCGTCCTTGCCCCTCCAGCTCCCCGGGGGTCCAGGAGCTCCTTGGTTTGTGGCAGCGTCACTCCAATCTCTGCTGTCATCTGTCCTTGGCGTTGTCCCTGTGTCTTCAGCTCTCTCTCTCCTTGCAAGGACACTAGGCATTAGGTTTAGGGACCACTCTAATCTGGCATGACCTCATTTTAACTTGCTTGTGTCTACAATCAAGACCAAATAAGGTCATACTCATAGACACCAGAGGTTAGGATTCCAACACATCATTTTGGAGGGACACAATTCAACCCACAGCACAGCCCTTAAAAACAGGAAGGATCCGGGAATGCGGCTAACACTGCAACATGGAAACTGTTTTCAGTAGCAGTTTTCTGAACCTGTGTGAGATCCCTCTCGCTACATCTCGCACTAGGCAGGATTCGGGATCCAGCAAAGACCGACACTGCCATGTATTCCTAACAGTCTCGACCTTCAGTCCAAGGGCAGCCCTGGCACAAACTTTGAAGATTTCTAGCTAATAAGAGAAACAAAAGATTCAGGCAGGGCTTGTCTCAACTTCTCCAGGCTATTCTTGAGACAGAACTTAGGATATCAACATTTCAGAATTCTCATCAATATGCCCTAATAGGAAAAGAAGCAGACGGAGGGAAAAGTGTGAAGATCAGGAAAAATTCAACATAGAATTCTCCAAAATCAAAGAAGAGAAAAACCTTGGAAACACCCAGGGTCTCGGCAGGAGAAAGATGGCCACACTCCACCCAATTGTGTGGACAACCTAAAGGCTCAGGCCACCTGCCACAGGGACAGGGTGTCCCACAGGAGAGGGAGCCACCTGAGGCAGAACATTTGCCTTAGTTTCCAAAGAGGAATCCAAACACTATTTTTCTAACAAATAGTGGAAGCAGCGGCAGGAGGCCCTCACCCTTGCACACCTTCGTGACCAACATCAGGCCCTGGAGATGGGGCTGAGCTGTCAGACTGCAGCTGGGAGAAGACCAGGCCGCAACAAAATGAGAACAGAGAAGATTAAAGCACGTAAAATGCCCAACAGGAGCCACCACATTAAGTATGAACAAGATGAAAAGAAAGAGCTTTGCAAGTGTGCACACATATTACAAAGGGAAAGCAGCTGAGCAGGCACACGGCAATTAAACAATCCATCCTCTAAAATATACATATTCTGAGTAAAAGAAGAAAACTCTCAATAAGCCCTCTTTAATTTAAAAGTACTGAAGAAGGCATGAATTAAATAAGAATAAAGATGAAAAGGTAAAACAGCCTAAGAAAATTAAAAGGGAAATCAAAAGGGACTTCATAAGAAAATAATTTGAGGACCAAGACAAACCATGAGTTAGAAACAACTTACAAACATTGAGCAACAGACCAGACAAAGCTTAAAATTGAAATACTCCCATGGCTTGAATTAATTCCATGAATAAGAGACATGAAACAAAAGATGAAAAAATAGAGGATATTTTAAATGGAGGATAATTAAACCTAAGTTTAATTCTGTTACATGGAGTAAACCCAGCATAAGTTTAACTTTAGTCTTAAAGTGAATAAGCCAATGAATGAAAGACAATATGTTTTTAAAGTAAATAAAGAATTTTGTCCCTAAAACAAAAGAATAATTAAACCTAAAAATCAAAATAGACCTATCTGTTCCTAGAACAAACAATTCGATATCCAATCTTATGAGTAACTTAACTTCAAGAATAAGCACAGAATTCTTCAGACCTAAAAACAGAAATAAGTTCTGCAGAAAGAAGGTACTTTGACTGAGCTGAGACTATTCAAGGCAGCTTTGCCTCCAGCAAAAATTTACCTCCCTTCCTGAAGCTCGGTGTCTGAGTGTTGCTGCAGGAAACTGCAGAGTGCGGTGACTGTGGCCATTACCAATCATTTATCAACAACCCAGCTGGCCCCTTGGTGCCTTTAGATAATCGCTTCATCTGCACGCGCGCGCGCGCGCGCGCGCGCACACACACACACACACACACACACACACACACACACACACACAAGGGCTGTCCAGAAAGTACCCAGCCATGTAATATGTTCTTGTTCTATTAACAATGGCTGGATACTTTCCGGACAGCCCTCATATTACACACACGCACACATGCATATTAATATAGAACCCGCACTGTCTCTGTTTGCAGTTCATTTTAGTAGCTAGATTTTAATTTGTCTCTTCAATCAGGCTCGCTGCTGCTTCTCTCTCCCTCTCTCTCTCTCTCCCCCCGACCCCTGTCTCCCTTTTTCAAGAGAGATGATCATGTCACCTCCTTCACAGAAGAAAATTAGGGCCAGCAGGGTTAAAGGACTGCAACTGTGTATCTCCAAACATGCAGATGTTGTAACAGCTACAGCCATCTTCGGGATGCTGTGTCCTTTTCAAGGCCATCCTGCCTTCGTCCATTGCTGCGCCCATGTCTTCTTCGGTTCCCGCATCTTCCAGAGCAAATCTCCATGCGCCCTCTTTAGTCTGGCATGGGAAGTCCTCCATCATCTCATTACTGCCTTTTTCTCTCTCCCTTCCTTCCACCTCACCCCCTGCCGCACCCACATGCTCCCACCTTCCATCCAAACCAATCCATTTCAAGATGCCTCAACATGCAATTTCTTTGCTCACAGTGTTTCCTCTCCTTGAAAGTCCACCCAATATTTATTTTCATCATTTAGTTCCAAAGTCATAACTCTATGAGAGCTCTTTTCATGCTTTTGGTGGGTGTCTCTCTTTTGTTCATTGTATCCTGCTGAACCTATGCATAATTATACAGTATTAGTTTATACAATGCATGGCACACTTTTATTTGAAAATCTAACCTCTCCTTCTGACATCTGAAGCCCTGAAGGGCAGAGGATATTTACAGCTTGTCTTTGATTTCCTGTGGTCCAGCACAGGGGAGGAGGCGGTCGTTAGGTGTCTGTTGAGCGAATCCACTGAGATACATACAAGTAGGCTGAGTAACAGGGTTGCAGATCTAACCTGTGAACACCCAGCATACCAAAGGAGGCTTCTCAGCCTGGGAAGTCAGGGTCCTTTCCGCTGTGCTGCATGGTCTCACCGAAAGAAAACTATTGCTAGTTCTTAATATTTTGTGGTTTCTTGTTTAAATACAGTTCAAGTACAAGGGTCAGGAAGAAACTGAAGCCAAATGTCATGAGGAACGAAATCTCGCTCCGGCGCAGAGGGGCGAGGACCTCCCCTGGGCACGAGCGCGCCAGCGCAGTCTGCTCTCCACGCAAAGGCGAGCTGTGTTAGTGTCTAGTCCTGAAGGGTGTGGACTGGGGGGAAGGTGTGTGTTCACACGCTTTTCAATGGGAGTTCACAGGTGTTTTATTGCTCATATCTGGCAAACATATAATTTCAGCGAAAGCTCATATCAATATCTATTGAGTTATAATAACCATGAGATTTCAGTCTCCATCTGATGAAAAAAAAATCAGTTCTGAGTGATAGATATTACAATATTCAGGATTTTTTTCAACAAAGATTTGTTCCCTATGGAGGTAATAAAATGAATTCAAAATAAAAAGGGAGATAGCAAGAGGAAACAATTCCAGAACATTTGATAATTATTTCTGATTTATCAAAATAAATAAGCTTCTTTCCTTTTAATGTTTTTATTTCCAGTGACTATCTTACATCTTTCATTTGTTTTCTTATATTTTTTTACTTCTCCACAAAATTTTTTTATTACCAATTATTCTGGGTAAGTTACACAATGACCAACTCATCTTTGTTCTCTTGCACAAGCCAGATGCCATTATTGAAACATTTGTTTTTAAAACTATTCTTGTTACCCTTGTATTTGATGCGTAATAGGATTCTGAGGAGTAGTGATTTATCCAGGCATGTATATTTTTTCACTCCAGACTTGGTAATAAGTTTTTGTTGATACATTCATGCCTTTGGTGCTATTTCAAGAGGGTTTCAGTAAATCAAGTTTCAAAGCTAGGTTTCACCCGATGCTTTCTCTATGATATCTCAAAAGTTTCTAAATACTTTGGCGCTCTGATTTCTGTAAAGTCGTTAAAGCATTATCTCCCACGCAGAGTTGTCATGCAGATTAAGTGAAATGCAGACTCATGGAAGGATAGCAAAAACACAACATATGCTGAACCTCCAAAATGAGTTTGAGTGCCAGTGGGAGCATGCAAACAGTGTGGTTGGAGGCAGCAAGCTGGTAATTTGGTTCTTCCCCTGCCACCTACTCACTGTGCATCAGTAATTTTATATCTCTGTTAAATACATGGTAAGTTCATTCATCTTTAAAATGCAGCTATCAGTACTGTCACAGGATGGAATCTAAGGCACTGGGCACAAGAGTTTGTACATAGTAGTCATTCACCAAATATTATTTTATCTCTATTCAAGACCATTTGACCCTCTCAAAGTTAATATGTGAATAGTGCATTTTTAGACCTTTCAGAAAACTTCAAATTTTAATATTATCTTATTAAGGTAATATGCTATTCACATTAAAAACCTGCATATATTTATAATATAAATTTCTCTATATGAAAATTCTCAAGGTATGAATTTTTTAAGGACAAAAACAATGACTTTGAATATAGGAAAGAGATTTTTGAGGCTAAATTTGTTAATAACAGTGGAATATCTCTCACACAATAAGTGCTCCATAAATAGTTGCCGAATAAATGAATTGTAAATAAACATATGCATTTCAATTGTACATTTACATTTGCTTGGGGAAAAGTGTCAGAAAACTGGTGAATAATCATCTTATTCCTCTATTTTCTAAACATCACTTAAGCAGAACCCACCCCTGCCCCCAGCTCCTGATGTCAGAGGACACCCAAGTAAAGGGAAGGTGAACGACTTCATTCTGGCCAAATTTCCGTGGTCACCGCTAAGTAAAACAGCATGGTCCTATCATTGCTTGATGATCAGTCTCATTACTTGATCTGAATTCCATGAGAATGGGAAATATGTTGATATCCATGACTTCTGAGAAGTCTGGAACACACTCGAGATGTTGCTGTAGAAGTGGATGAAATAATGCATACATGAGTATATGCTTGAACTAATCAGTTAAATACTTATCATGAGCCCATACATGTCAGTCTTAGCTACTCAAGAAAATGCAAAAAGGGTCTCTGTAAGCCTTGAATACACTCTTGTGCCTAGAGAGTAGCTCTTTAATAACCAGTCTCATTTATAAAGCCATTTACAACTTCTGTTCTACATTTGCTTTCAAATAAAAGAAAGGCAGCCTTTTATGCTTGACCATTCAGAAAAAGTAAATGAGCACATGATCGTGATTGCATCACCTTTTCCCTACAGGATAGATATTTGCTGGTAGTATTGCACTTCATTATAAGCTTCTAAAGTTTATTGGATGAGATCTTTACAAAGTTGATTTTAAGCATCTAACTTGTCAAATCAAAACAACATTTTGTCTGTTAAACTCCACCATCAGAAAGCCCTTTCTCCTTATGTTCCACTGCTTGATAGAAATTTAAGGTCTAGATACATTATACATACTGATTATGAATATCTTAAATAACTTCAAAAGTACTGTGTTTTTATGTGACTAAAGCCCATACTTAATTGGTAACACACACTCACTGAAAACTAAACATAATTAGAATGCTATTGCTTTCTTTAATGGACTGTAGTTTTTTAATTAATTTTGATTTGATACACTTTATTCATGAGATAATCTATAGAGTTGATTGGTCAAATTGAGTGTTTCCATTGAGAACTCTGGCATAAATGTCCATATTATTTCTTAACTGCAAAACAAAACCATTTCTTTGGGGACCAACAATATGCCCATATAAAAGCATTCTGTTCCCTAAAATCTCCAGGAGTTAAGGATGGCTCTGGATACCATTTCTGACTAGTGAGGTAGACTAGAAACGTAGGACAGGCCACACAACCTAATTAAATTTTGGTCTTAAAACAGCTTTATTCATTTGGAGGATTTAAGAATAGATGTCAGTCAAACCCTTAAATTAAATCCTACTGCACTTTATTTTTTAAAATTTTTTGTGCTAATTGCAGATTCAAATGGAGCTGTGAGAAATAATAAACAGAAACTCTATAGACTCTCACCCAGTTTATCTCATTCATAGCCTCTCATGTCACTGTCCTAAAGGAAATTAACAGTGATACACTCCGTCCACCTCCTGCAGATTTTACCAGTTTTATATATACCCATTTGTGTATGGTTGTGTGTGTGCATTTCATTCTGTGCAAATTTATCACATGTGTGGACTTGTGAACCACCAATACAGTCAAGATACAGAATACTCCATTTCAGGCATTTCTCATGCCACAATTTAGTAGTCTGAGCCACCTCCCTCCCTTCCCACCTCCCTAACAGCTCGCCATCACCAGACTGTTTTCCAACTTTATGATTTTGCCATCTTAAGAATGCAATATAAGTGGAATCTTATAGTGTATAAACTTTTGATATTGTCTCTTTTTGCTCAGAGTAATTCCCTTGAGCTTTTTATACATCACCAGTCCATCCCTTTTTACTGCCGAGCGGCACGCCATAGCGTAGGCACACCATAGTTTGTTTTAACTCTTCCCTACCTGAGAGGAATTTGGTTTGTTTCCAGTTGTGACTATTAAAAATAAATGTGCCCAAAGCATTTTTATATATGTTTCCTGTGTGAATAGAAATTCTTTCCCTGGGATAAATGTCCAAGTGTACAATCACTAGGTCACTCGGTAAGCGTGTGGTTATGTTTGTGAAAAACTGCCACGGTCTTTTTCAGTGCTGCTGTACCGTGTCATATGCCCGTAAGTGATGCCTAAGTGATCCAGTTTCTCTGCACCCTGCCCAGAGTGTGGTGTGCGTGTCAGCCATTACAATAGGTGTGCAGCGGTCCCCCAGTGGGTTTGCACTGTGTTTCTCTGACGGCTGACGACTATGACCACACTTTATAGGGCTCCTTTGGTGTCTGCACATCCTCTCCGGAGAAATATCGCCAAGGCTCTTGCCCATTCCCTAACTGAATTTTTTTTTGCTATTGAATTTTGACTATTAATGTATTCTAGATACAATTTCTTTGTCATCTATGTACTTTTCAAATACTTTCTTCTGATTTGTAGTTTGTCTCATCATCTGCTTCACATACGCTTTCACGGAACAAAGTTTTTTTAATGAAGTCCAATTGATCAATGTTTTCTCTTGTGGATTATGCTTTAGTGTCAATTCTAAAAAGTTTTCACTTAGGACTAGAAAAATCCCAAAGATTTTCTCTGTTTTTTTTTTTTTATAGAACTTTCATAGTTTTCTTTTTTACATTGAAGTCCATAATCCATTTTAATTTTTTTTAGTTAATTTTTATTTATGTCATTAAGTTTAGGTTGAAATTCATTATTTTGCCTGTAGATATTTAGTAACTCCAGCTCCATTTGTATAAAGGGAAATCCAGGACCTTTGCACCTTTATACCTTTGTCAAGAATCAACTTGGCACATTTATGTGAGTCTGTGTGGGTTCTCTATTGATCTGTGTTTTTATTTCTACTCAAATAAGCCATTTTCCCAATTATCGTAACTATATGTAAACAGTAGAGTGATTTGTCCCACTTCACTCTTGTTTGCTTTTTTTTTTTTTTTTTTTTTTTTTGCTATTTAGAGTGCATATCTTTCCATGTCTTTGCTCATAAATTTTAGAATTAATGTGCCTATAAAAACCTTTCTAGGGTTTTGTTGTTGTTGTTTGACCCTTTCTCTTCTTTTTTTATTATTTCAAAATATTACAGGGGTACAAATGTTTTGGCAACATGGGTCACTTTTGGAATGTTTAAGTCAGGGCTATAAGCATGCCTGCCCATCACTCAGATAGTGTCATTGTACCTATTAGGTAGGTTTTCACCCATCCCCTCCTCCTCCCTCCTGTTCGTTTTCCATTGCGTTATACTTCCCTCTATGCACATGGTAGTTCTAATAGTGAGAACATACAGTGTACATTTTTCCATTCTTTAGGTAATTCACTTAGGGTAATGGTCTCCAGTTGCATCCACATTGTTGCAAAAGGCATTAAATCAGGCTTCTTCATCACTGAGTAGCATTCCATGGTATTCGTATAGAACATTGTGTTGATACACTCATGAATTGATGGGCATTTGGGCTGATTCTATCTGTATCTTTGCAATTGCAAATTGTGCTGAAATAAACATTCAAGTGCAGGTGTCCTTTTGATAAAATGACTTCTTTTCCTTTGGGTAAATACCCAGTAGTAGGATTGCTGGATCTAATGGTAGGTCTACTTTTAGTTCTTTGAGAAATCTTCATACTGTTTTCCATAGAGGTTATACTCATTTGCAGTCTCACCAACAACGTGTAAGTATTCCTTTCTCTCTGCATGCACACCAGCATCTATTGTTTTTGAACTTTTTAATAAAAAATATTCTAATTGGGAAAAGGTGATATCTCATTGTGCTTTTAATTTGCATTTTCCCGATGGTTTGTGACAGTCAGCATTTTTTCTTATGTTTATGGGCCATTTGTTTATCTTATTTTGAAAAGTTTTTGTTCATGTCTTTTGCCCACTTTTTATTTACTTTTTATTTATTTTTTTTTTTAATTTAAGAGTATTATGGGGGTACAAACCCTTTGGTTACATAAATTGCCTTTGCACTGTTTGACAAGTGTGCCCATCCCCCAGACAGCACACATCACATCCGTCAGGTGTGGATTTACCCATCCACTCCTCCTGTCTCCCACCAGCCCAACACCCTGTGAATGTGTGCACTTCCCATACGTGCACATTGATGTTGATCAATTGGTACCAATTTAATGGTGAATACATGCGGTGTTTGTTTTTCCATTCTTGAGATACTTCACTTAGAAGAATGGGCTCCAGGATGGGCGTGGCAGCTCATGCCTATAATCCTAGCACTCTGGGAGCCTGAGGTGGATGGATCGTTTGAGCTCAGGAGTTCGAGACCAGCCTGAGCAAGAGCGAGACCCCTTCTCTACTAAAAATAGAAAGAAATTACTTGGACAGCTAAAAATATACACAGAAAATTAGCCAGGCATGGTGGTACATGCCTGTAGTCCCAGCTACTCAGGAGGCTGAGGCAGAAGGATTGCTTGAGCCCAGGAGTTTGAGGTTGCTGTAAGCTAGGCTGACGCCATGGCACTCTAGCCCGAGCAACAAAGTGAGACTCTGTCTCAAAAAAAAAAAAAAAAAAAAAAAAAAAGAATAATGGTCTCCAGCTCCATCCAGGATAATACAATTGGTAGTTCACCATTTTTTATGGCTGAATAGTATTCCATAGTATACATAAACCACATTTTAATAATCCACTCATGTATTGATGGGCACTTGGGTTAATTCCACATCTTTGCAATTATGAATTGTGGTGCTATAAACATTTGAGCATAGATGTCTTTTTTAATAAAATGTCTGTTTTTCCTTTGGGTAGATGCCCAGTAGTGGGATTGTTGGGTCAAATGGTGGTTCTACTTTTAGTTCTTTGCGGTATCTCCATACTACTTTTCATAGAGGTTGCACTAGTTTGCAGTGTCACCATCAGTGTATGAGTGTTCCTATCTCTCTGTATCCACACTAACATTTGTTGTTTTGGGACTTTTTTATTCAAAGCCATTCTCACTGGGGTTAAGAGATATCTCATTGTGGTTTTGATCTGTTTGGCCCACTTTTTCATGGGGTTGTTTGATTTTTTTTCTTGCTGATTTGCTGAGTTCTTTGTAGATTCTGGTTATGAGCCCTTTATCAGCTGTATAGTTTAAGAATATTTTCTCCCATTCTGTAGGTTGTCTATTTGTTCTGCTGATTATTCCATTGTCTGTGCCGAAGTTTTTCTTAAATTTAATCAAGTCCCGTTTATTTCTTTTTGTTGTGCTGTGATTGCCATTGGGGTTTTTCTCATAAATTTTTTGTCCATTAATAGAAGAATTTTTCCAACATTTTCTTCCAGAATTCTTATGGTTTCATGCTACGATTTAAGTCTTTTATCCATCTTGAATTAATTTTTGTGAGTGGTGAGAGATAGAGATCCTGTTTCATTCTTCTGCCTGTGGCTATCCCAGCACTATTTATTGAATAGGGCTTCTAATCCCCAGTGTATATTGTTGTCCACTTTGTCAAAGATCAGTTTACTGTATTTGAATGGTTTTGTGTCTGGGTTTTCTGTTCTGTTCCATGGATCTATGTCTCTATTTTTGTGCTAATACCATGCTGTTTTGGTTGCTATAGACTTGTAGTATAGTTTGAAGTCTGGTAATGTGATGCCTCCAGATTTGTTCCTTTTGCTTAAGATTGTTTTGGCTATTCGGGCTCTTTTCTGCTTCCAAATGAAGCATAGAATTGTTTTTTCTAGTTCTGTGAAATATGACATTTTTTATAATAATAGCATTAAACGTACAGACAATTTGGAGAGAATTGATACCTTTACCACTGTTGTTTTCTAAACTTTATAAAAACAGTATGTCTCACCATTTATTTATGTCTTCTGTGATTTGTGTCATTAGTTGTTTATAATTCTTAGTATTAAATATATAAATAGTACAAATGGCATGATACATTTATACCTATGTATTTCATTTTCCTGGGAGCAATTATAAAATGATATTGTCTTTTTATTTCAGTTGCCACATGTTTGCTATTTATATATAGAATTTCCATTGCTTTGCATGTGTTAAGTTTGTAGTCAGTAAACTTACAAATTTCCTTATTAGTTCTGGGAGTTTTTTAGTAGACCTCTTGAAGGTTTTTATGTAGACAATCATGTTATTTACAGATGAGGACAATTTTGTTTCTTCCTTTCTATATGACTTTTTTTCTTGCCTTAACATGCTGGCAAGAATTTCAGTACTATGTTGAGAGATAGTGGTAAGAATACACCTCCTTTTCTTTTTTCTAATCTTAGGGGAAAACATTGTCTTTCATCATTAGTCATATTTTCTATAGTTTTTTAGATTTTTTTATGTTAAGGAAATATACTTTTCTAGCACACTAAGAATTTTTATTTCATTTTATTATGGTTGGGTTTTGTATTTTGTCAATAAATTTCAGCATTAATCGATATACTTATGTAATCTTCCCTTTTCAGCCTGTTGGCACCACTATTCAGATTGCCAGCTTTCTTGGCTAGTTTTGGTAGTTTGTGGTTTCAAGGAATTGGTCTATATATTTCTACTAAGTTGTCAAATTTATGACATAATGGTATTTATAGTATCCTCATTGTTTTTTTGGTAGCAGTAGGATCCATAGCAATATCTCATATTTCATTTCTGAAAATGATGGTTTCTCTGCTCACTTTTTGTATTTGTTAGCCTTGCTAGAGTTTTAGAAATTTTATTGAAAAAACAGCTTTTGTAATATTGATTTTCTCAATTGTTTTTCTATTCATTTTTTTTTAAATTTAATTAATTCTCTCAACTTTCATTTTTCCCCCTCTTCTTTACATGGGTTTACTTTGCTTTTCTTTTTCTAATTTTCTCATGTGTAGAATGTAGATTATTGATTTGAGACCTTTCTTTTTTTAATATAAGTGCTTAGTGCTATAAAAATCCCTCTCAGCACAACTATGGCTATTCCCATATATGTGATATAATGTATTTTCATTTTCACTAAATTGTTTTTTTTCAAAATTCCTTTGAGAATTCGTTCTGTGACCTATGGATAATTTGGATGTGTGTTGGTTAATTTCAAGTGTTAGTATTTTGCTGTTCATTTTTTCCTGTTATTGATCTCTAGATTGATTCTATTATAACCACAGAACATGTTCTGTGTGATATCTGGTGTTTTGAAAGTTTTTTGTGGAATAGGGTATATGGCCTAGCTTGATAAATGTACCATGGGCTTTTGAAAAAAATACATACTGCTGTGGCTGGGTGGACTATCCTGTGTGTGTGTTAATACCTTATTGGCTGACTCTATTGCTCAAATGTTCTATATCCTTGCTAACTTCCTGTTTAGTAGTTCCTTCAAATGCTGAGAAGCCCCTAAGTATTAGCATAGATTTGTCTATTTCTTTTCATCTTTCAGCTGAGGTTCATCTTTCTGTTGGGTGCTATAGTCACCACTATGTGAAAGAATTGCATGCCAACTATTCTACGGGAGAGAGGGCTGGAGTGAAAACTCAGCTCTCCATTTGGTCAAAAACTTCAGCAGGGACAGTTTTGTTTTTTGTTTTTTTTTTAACCCCCATTGGTGTTTGGTTTGAGTTAATTAGATATTGCCAAAAAATATTTCTGCTCTTTTATTCCACTGTTTTCCCAATACTTGGGATAGAGGAACAGGCTTTCTTGGAACATTGTTTGTATGTGTCTATTGGCTCTTCCAGGTTGGACGCTTTGGCAGCACGTTGTGTGAGATACATGGGAGGTGACTAGGAAACCCAAGAACTCACCAGCAGGCCATTTCTCAAAACCCAAGATCCTCAGGCAGCCTGCCTTCTTCTCCTCATGTTTCAGAGTCTTTCTGTGGTGGTTTATTGCATTATCTTCAGGGGGTTTTTTGTTTGTGAGAGTGAAGACTTGGGAAGAATCAAGCTACTTCATCTTGGACTTAAAAACTATTTTTTAAATTAGCCTTTGCCACTCAACACTCTCCTTAGCTTTGCTTTTTTATGGGTTAGGACTTAAGCTATAATTGCCATGTGGTGCCCTGTAATTCTGCACATTTGACTTGCCCTATTCCTCTTCAGTCTTTCCTACAAACCAGCTTTCTCTCCTCTGAGCTCATTTATATGATTTCTTTTCAATGGTAACTTATAGTAATCAACTCACACCATGTATGTTGTTTATTCAATCTCTCACTTTAAAGATATGAATTAATGGAGTTACATTATCTTTCTTCCAAGATGTCATAGAGAAGAGTTTTAGAAAATATTTTCCTCTGCAGAAAGAGATCACCATCAGACCAGCCTCCATATAATTTTCTTCATCACCTGCCACTGAGCCTGAAGCCAGCACCTCATATGTTATAACAGGTTTGTATTACCGGAACACAAGTCTTCAAAAGATAACTTTTAAATTAATCAGGTAACAAAAAATTTCCCAAAACTCTGTGACTGAAAAACAACACAAATTATTTCTTGTTTTTAAATTTCAAAATATTAAGGGGGTACAAATGTTTTGGGTTACATGGATCATTTTTGTAATGTTTAAGTCATGGCTACAGGTGTGCCCATCACCCAAATTGTGTTCATTGTACCCATTGCATAAGTTTTTGCCCTTCCCTTTCTCCTCTCTCCCCTCTTATTGATTTCCACTGAGTTTTACTTCACTCTGTGTATATATGTGCTCATTGGTAGTTCCAATTTTATAATGAGTATATGTAGTGTTTGTTTTTCCATTCTTGAGATACATAAGACAACGGTTTCTAGTTCCATCCAAATTGTTGCAAAAGGCATTAATTCATCCTTTTTATGGCTTAGTAGTACTCCATGGCATACATACAACACATTTTATTAATCCACTCATGAGTTGAAAGGCACTTGGCTTGATTCCATATCTTTGAAATTGTGAATTGTGCTACAATAAACAGTTAAGTGCAGGTGTCTCTTTGATAGAAAGACTTTTTTTTCCTTGGATAGATAGTGGGATTGCTAGATCAAATGGTAGGTCTGCTTTTAGTTCTTTGAGAAATCTCTCTACTGTTTCCATAGATGTTATACTAATTTGCAATCCCACCAACATTGTATAAGCATTCCTTTCTCTCTGCATCCATGCCAGCATCTACTGTTTTTGGACTTTTTAATAAAAGCCATTCTAACTGGGATAAGATGATATCTCAGTGTGGTTTTAATTTGCATGTCCCTGATGGTTTGTGACACTCAGCATTTTTTCCTATGTTTATTGGCCATTTTTTATCTTCTTTTTAAAAGCTTCTGTCCTTTTCTTTTGCCCACCATATGATTATCTCAATAGATGCAGAAAAAGCATTTGACAATATTCGGCACTCTTTCATGATAAAAAACCCTCAAAAAACTAGGCATAGAAGGAACATATCTAAAAATTATAAAATCCATATATGACAAACCCATAGCCAACATCATGCTGAATGGGGAAAAGTTGAAAACATTCTCCACAAGAACTGGAACAAGGCAAGGGTATCCACTGTCATCACTCTATTCAATATAGTGCTGGAAGTCCTAGCCAGAGCAATCAGACAAGAGAAAGAAATAAAAGGTATCCAAATTTGGAAAGAGGAGGTAAAACTATCACTCTTCACTGATGACATGACACTGTACCTAGAAAACCCCAAAGATTCTACCAAGAGACTCTTGGAATTGATAAATAAATTCACCAAAGTCTTAGGTTAAAGAATCAATGTACATAAATCAGTAACATTTCTATACACCAATAACAGTTAAGCTTAGAGCAAATCAAAGACTCAATACCATTCAAAATAGCTACAAAGACCTGGGAATATACTTAACCAAGGAGGTGAAAGAGGTCTATGAAACACTGAGGGAAAAAAATCACAGATGACACAAACAAATGTAAAAATATATTATGCTCATGGATTGGCAGAATCAACATTGTTAAACTGTCCATACTACTTCAAGTGATTTACAGATTCAATGCAGTTCCCATCAAAATAACAATGTAATACTTCATAGACCTATGGAAAATAATTCTATGTTCCATTTGGAACCAGAAAAGAGCCCAAATTGCCAAGGCAATCTTAAGCAAAAGGAACAAATCTGGAGGCATTGCTTTATCAGACTTCAAGCTATATTACAATGCTGTAATAACCATAACAGCATGGTATTGGTAAAAAAATAGAGACATAGATCAATGGAACAAAAATAGAGAAGAACCCAGATATAAAACCACCTACCTACAGCCAACTGATCTTTATCAAAACAGACAACAAGAGAAATTGGGGAGAAGAAGGCCTATTCCATAAATGGTACTGGGAAAATTGGACAGCCACATGCAAAAGAATGAAACCATAAGAATTACAAAGGAAACTGTAGGAAAAACTCTTCTATTAATAGGTATTGGCCTAGACAAAGAATTTATATAAAAGACCCCAATGGCAATCATAACAAGAAAAAAAATACATAGAATTTGATTAAACTAAAAAGCTCCTACACAGCTAAGGAAACAATCAACAGAGCATATAGACAACCTACAGAGTGGGAGAAAATATTCACAAGCTATACATCCAATAAAGGGCCAATAACCAGATTCTACAAAGAACTCAAGCAAATCAACAAGAAAAAAACAAATGATTTATTTTTGTTGTTATATATCAAGTGCAACCAGCAGGGAACTCTGCTTCATGTCATCTTCCTTTTAGACCCAAGTGGATGCAGTAAATACCCTCTTGAGAGTCCCTTCTCTTGTTGGGGCAAAAGGGGAAGGAGTGCATGGAAAAGCACTTGTTGGCTCTTCAGGCTTTAACCTGGGAGGGACACATGTTACATCTCCTCAAATGTCATCGGTCACACTGAGTTTGAGTGGGAAAGTTCAATCCTGCCACATGTTTATCAGAGGAAAAGGTATATTACTATGAAAAGGCTTAGTGATTTGACTTCCTCAATAATGGAAAGAAAGGGCTCCTGTGATGCAGAGATGTTGCATTTCAAGCTATATCCAGTATGTAAATGAGACTTGAAAGTTGTTGTTCTGGGGATTAGAATGACTTTGTACTATGTATGGGAAGAAGGGTGGTTGTGGGCATTGGCTAACCACAGGGGCTGAGGGGGGCTTAAATACTGCTAGTTGTTTGGAAATAAGTATTCTCTTCTGGTTTCTCATTAAACACAATTTCAATTTGAGTTAGAGAAGTACAGTCCTAGTTAATAATAAGAGAAGGGGGTGAGTTGTCCTGGAAGATCATAGACTGACCACTCATTTTAAACAGCAGCAATTTATCTAATCTTATAAATTTCCTACATTTACAATCATATCATTGGCCAATAGTGGCAATTATTATTCTTACTCATTTTAGCTTTCATTTTTTTTTTTTTTTTGCCTCCCTGAATAAAAGGAGTGGGGAAGATAGATTCTTTATGAGAGTTGGCCATCCCTAAAGGAACATTTTTAACATTTCTCCCGTAAATATTGTGATTATTATTAGTAGTATTTTTTAATACTGTTTATCCACTAAAGGAAATTCCTATCCTAGATTACCAAATGATTTTTCTTTAATTTAAAAAATTTATTTTTAGAGTAGTTTTAGGTTCACAAATAGCAAAATTGAATGGAAATTCATGTTCAGGTACATGCTCATAGTTTTCTTTATTATCCTTTTAATAATTTCTCTTCTGCTCCTTACTTTGGATTTAATTTGTTCTTCTTTTTCTAGTTTGGTAAGGTGAAAACTTAGATATTGATTTAAGATCCTTCAATCTTATAGATCTTTCTTTAGCATCTTTACTAAATAAATAAATTTGCCTCTAAGCGCTGCTTTTGCTACATCCCACAAAATTTGGTAAGTTTTATTTTAATTTACACTTATTTCAAAATGCTTATTTTTTAACCCAAGTGTTGCTGAGAAGTATATTGTATAATATGCAGGTAATTGAGGATTTTCCAGCTATCTTTCTTCTATTACTTTCCAGTTTAATTTCATTATGGTCTGAGAGTAGATTTTTTATAGTTTTTATAATCTTTAATTTTTTGAGCTATCTTTTGTGCCCCACAATGTGGTATATTGTAGTATGTTCTATGTTAGCTTGAGAATAATGGATAATCTTCTGTTTTTGGATGAAGTAGTTTGTAGATGTGAACCATAACCAGTCATTGATGGTGCTTTTGAGTTCAAGTACATCTATACTGATTTTCTGCCTGCTCAATCTATCAATTTTTGGTAGAGTGGTGTTGAAGTCTCCAGGTATAATGGTGGATTCATCTATTTCTTATTGCAGTTCTATCAATTTTTGTCTCATGCATTTTGATGTTCCGTTTTCATGCATATGCACATTAAGGACTGTTACATCTTCTTGGAGATATTTACCCTTTATTATTACGTAATGCTCCTCTTTATCCCTGATAAATAATATCCTTTGCTGTACAGTCTTCTCCATATGAAATTAATATAGCTTCTCCCACTTTCTTTTTGTAGGTATTAGCATGGTATATCTTTCTTTGTCCATTTATTTGTAATCCATATGTGTCTTTATATATAAAGTTTCCTATAGACAACATATAATTGAATCTTGTTTTTCAATTCACTCTGTCTTATGATTAATATATTTAGACCATTAATGTTTGAAATGATTGCTGATATGTTAGAATTACACATCCCATAATTGCTATGGCTTTCTTTTTGTTGCCCTGTATACTGGTTGCTCTAGTGTTCACCAGATACATTTACAACTGATCCGAGTCCACCTTCAAATAACCCTATACCACTTTACAGGTAGTGCAAGTACCTTATTCTAACAAAATATCCCTAATTTCTCCCTTTGGCCACCTGCATGATTTTTGTCATTCATTTCACTTATACGTAAACATATATATATGAAATCAAATAAATTATTGGTATTATTATTTTGTACTGTTATCTTTAGATCAATTAAGAGTAAGAAGAATAAAAGTTTTCCTTTTATATTCTCTTATTTCATTCTCTGATATTCTTCCTTTCTTGATGTAGGTCTGAGTTTCTGACCTATATCATTTTCCTCCTGTCTGAAGAACTTTTTAACATTTCTCATAAGACAGGTCTGCTGGTCACAAATTCCCTCAATTTTTGTTTGTCTGAGAAAGCATTTCTACCTTCATTTTTGAAGGATAATTTTGCAAGGCATAGATTTTTTTTTTTTTCTCTCAATGCTTGAAATATTTCAGTCCACTCTGCTTGCTTGCATTGTTTCTGGGAAGATGTCAGATTGCTCCTGTACAGATGAGGTGTTCATTTTCCTCTGGCTTCTTTCAAGACCTTTTTCTTTATCTTTGTTTTCTGAAGTTTGAATATGATATATATAGGTGCAGTTTTTTGACATTTATCCTGCTCAGTGGTTTGGTGTTTTGGTGCCTCATATTAAATTGGGGAAATTCTCAGTGATTATTTCTTCTAATATTGCTTTTATTCCTTTCTCTCCTTATCCTGTATTCCAGTTGTCTGTATGTTACAACTTCTGCTGTTATGCCACAGTTCTTGGATATTTCAGTCTGTTTTTTCTCTCAGTTTTCTTTTTCTGTCTGCATGCCAGTTTTGGAATATCCTCTGGCTTAAGGATTCTTGTAATAACCTCAAGCTCGATGATGTTTTCTTCAGCTGTGACTAGTCTACTAGTGTGCCCATCAGAGGCATTCTTCATTTTTGTACAGTGCTTTTGAACTCAAGCAATTTTTTTTTTTTTAGAATTTTTGTTTGTCTGCTTATGTTTTCCATCTGTTTTTGCATGTTGTCTAATTTTTACATTAAAACCCTTAGCGTATTAATTATAGTTTTTAAAAATTCCTGGTCTCATAACTCCAACATTTCTGCCATATCTGACTCTGGTTCTGAAGCTTGTTCAGTCTATGAAAACTGTTTTTTTAAATTTACCGTTTAGTAGGACTTATAGTTTTTTCTTGATAGACATGTGCTGGGTACAATTATCTGCAGCATGTAAGCCTTGAATTGTGGGGTAGGAAAAACCGTCCATGGTGCTACGATTAGGGATTAGGTCTCAGACTTTGGTGAGCCTGTGGCCCTGGACTGCGACCCTCATGCAGGTGTCTTGGTTTGTTTCCTCCTTAAAGTGGGACAGGAGGCCTGGACAGGACTGGATTCAGGCATTTCCCTTCCCTCTGCAGGTTAAGCTCTGGCCAAATAGTTTCTCCTCAGCACAGGCCTTGTTAAGAAGAGCAAAATGCTCTGGAGTATTTAAAAATGGTCCCTTTTTTCTCTCCCAAAGATAATTTTTTTTAGGTATTCGCTGTGAGATCCTGGTAGGCCTCCTATGGATAAGACTGACAAAGGCAGGGACATCCTGGGGAGGGCCCCTTGGAATTTCAAATCCCAGATCCAGCCGCATTGTCTCCGTAATTCATCCATCAGGGTTCAGGTTTTCCTTCCCCAGTGCTCTCAGCCATGGGGCTTGAGCTCACAGATTCCCCCTACAGTTGAATTGTGGCTCCCTGTGGCTGCCTGTCCCTCCAGTCTTTGGGACAGTGTTTTATCTTGTGTCCTCACTTACTTGATGGATCGAAGAAGAGTTGTGGATTTTTCAGTTTGCTCAGCTTTTTACTTGTTCAATTGTGTCCTTTGAAGTTAAATGTACCTTTTTTATCATTTTATTGATACTTTATTCATAGTATGTACCTACTGCTATATTTTATAATAATATATTCTTGAACTTACATTTAAAAAATTCAATATTAAGTATCAAAATATTTCTAAGTGTAATGCTTAGACACTTGGACTTGAAAACTAGTTATACATTGTCTTTTCATTGTTCTCCATTCTTTTCTATGCATTTCTGTCAATTACAGTTCTCCCGAGAAACAGAACCAATAGGAGATAAATAGAAAGACACATGGATTGATAGATAGATTTATGATAAGAAATTGGCTCCTGTTATTTTACAGCCTGAGAAGTCCCAGGAGACTCAGCTAGCTGAAGACCCAGGAGAGCAGATGGTGTAGCTCTAGTCTGAAAGGTAGCAGGCTCAAGACCGAGAAGATCCAATGTTTCAGAGCCCATGTTTCAATGCTGAAGTCTGAAAACTACACCCCAGTTCAAGGCAATCAGATAGGAGGAATTCCCTTTTACTTGTGGAAGGGTAGGCGTTCTTATTCTATTCAGGTCTTCAAGTGATTGGATGGGGGCCACCCACGTCAGGAGGGCAATATGCTTTGCTCCGTCCATCCACAGATTCAGATGACTATCTCATCCAAAAACACCCTCACAGATGTATGCAGAACAATATTTGACCAAGTATCTGGGTACCCCGTGGCTCAGTCAAGGTGATGCATAAGATTAACCATCAAATATCCAAGATTCTATCTGGGATGATAGTCCTTGCCTTGAAATTACCTTTTAGTATGTCTTGTAGTATTAAGTTTTGCAGGTGATAAATTCTATTAGTTTTTGCTTTTTTAAAAGTGTTTTTTATTTAATCTTCATTCTTGAGATATATATTTTCACCTGGTATAGACTCCTAGCATGGCAGCTATTTTTTGGGCTCTTTAAAATATTATTTCATTGCCTTCTGGCTTCTTTATGTTAAGAAGTCAGTTCTCAGTGTAATTTGGAAAAATCTGTGATTTTCCTCAAAATTTTTACTTCTTCATCCATGTAGATGTTGCTTAATCTTATAATTATTACCTCTGAATTATATAGTGTTTCTATCTCTGCATTTTAAAATAACTTTCATTTAATTTTTGTACGTTTTGTTTCAAGAGAATTCATAATTGTTTCTTAAAGCATTTTAATGAGGGCTGCTTTAA
This sequence comes from Indri indri, assembly GCA_004363605.1. NCBI lineage: Eukaryota > Metazoa > Chordata > Mammalia > Primates > Indriidae > Indri > Indri indri. The sequence goes on from RJWJ010001142.1 coordinate 29,113, forward strand.
AATCTTTGTCAGAATACTGCAACATCTGATTCATCTCAGTGTTAAGATCTTTTTGGTTTTTTTCTAATTAAAATTATGATTCATCTGCTTTCTGGTATGGCAAGATTTTTTTTAAATCGTATCTTGGATATGTTTTGGACATTACATAAAACTAGATCTTATTTAATCCTTATTTCTAGCAGACGGTCCTCCTGTTGTGGTTTGGTGTGAATGCCAGGTGGTTGTACGTGTGCAGCTTTCTACTGGACCTGCCAAAACCACCTCAACAGGAGTGGGGCACCGCCTTACATGGCCTCATGCTGATGAGAGGGATGCGTGTTAATCTTCTCCCTCGGCCCCATTAACACCAAGGAAGGGAACGCTGTGGACTGAATCATATTTCCTGGCTGCATGGTGAGGACAAAACCTCAGCTCCCCACCAACTCCAGAAAAGAAGAGAGGTGGAAGTGGTCCTCCTCCCAGCCCGAATGCCAGGACCTTCTTTTCCATCTCTTGATTGCTGAGCGAGGCTGGAGCAACTTCTTAGGAGCTCTGCTAACCTCAGGGTGTCAAGGGGACGCAATGTGTTCAGCCCCGTGTCACACTGCACACTCAGTCTCATTGGTGCTGGCTGGGTGTAGGGGTTCAGCTACCCCTGAGCGCCATGGCACTTGGGGAGGTGGGGTGATCTTCGTGGTGACTAGTCTTGCCTTGCACTGCTTTGTTAATCTTGTTGCTGCCAGGTAAGGGTGGAAGCTGAGATTCCCACTGGACTCTCTTGACACTAACCTGATGGGAGAGTCAGAGCTTGCCTCTGCCAAGCGTGAGTGGAATACCAGCTCCCCACTCAGACCCTCTGGCAGCGCTTCAGCAGGGGTGTCAAAGCCTTCCTTGCTTCTGCTAGGCAGGGCATGGGAGATCAGCTCTCTGCTTGGCCACCCTGATACTATTTTCCAGAAAAGTTGGAGCACTGCTCATTTCCACTGAATAGCAACCTGCTCATTCCTGCTGACGTTACTGGACGTTACTGGAGAGAGAACTCAGAGGACTGAGTGGCCTACTACCGTGGAGAACTGGAAAACCAGCTCTCCACTCAGTCCTGCTGAGCCCGGGGGAGCAGCAGAGGGAAGTTTTCCACAGGTGTTTAGATGGAATAGAGTGGATGTTGACAAAAAGGCTGTCTGTCAGAATCACATGACGATTCACTTGTAACATGAAGACTTCATAGTTAGTAACGTTAATAACTCCGTTACAATGTTTCACTCTTGGAAGGAGGACAGCAGGGAGAGGCGAAGTCAGCCGAGGAGGTGGAAAGCGAGGTGCGTGTGGGCCGGTGCCGTACACACACGCTTCAGAATCAGAGGGGTCTGGATTTGAATCCGAGTCTACTCCTCTTTAACTAATTGTATATAGTCATTGTAAAATACCCTTCAGTTCAATTTCAACATTTGTAGAATGAGAATAATAATGGGAAACACTTTGCACATAGCACTGTTGAGTTTCCCAAATCCCTGCTCTCCCAAGAATGCGCTGCTGCGTTGTGGGGAAAGTGGCTAAGCTTGCGCTTAAGGTCCCGCTCTCCCTGTACACCGTCATCGCCAACTCGGTCTACAATGGGGCAAAAGCCACTTGGCAGCATCGTTACTTGGCAACTGGCACTGTGGAAGAAGGGAGAACATAAATATGTAAAGCGTCTTCCTACGATACGCAAATTGCACCAAACATAAATTCCCTCCCTTTCCAAGACTCCCCACCACCACCAGTTTGGGAATGAAAAATATCTCGTGTTTTATAACTACATTTGTTATTATGAAAATATAGCAACTCTATAAAAAATGAGCCCCACACAGCCGTTTCTTTAACAGTTCTCTCATGCAGTCCGCGAGGCTTTATCACAGCACTGGTAATAAAGGCAAAGCTAGGCTCATTTCCAGTAACTTAATGACTTTTCCCAGCTGCTGTGACTAGCAAAGTACTCTTAAATAGGAAGACAGAGTTACTTTAAAAACCTATGTTGATTTTTATCTTCTGACTACTCGTCTATAGTGCACACTAACGCATTTTCTCAGATGGTGCCTTTAGAACATGTAAATCATGACCATTGAAAAAGCATATTCACTCATAGTGCTATTGGCTTTCCCATGTTTAAATGAGCCACCTCGCATCTAATATTGTGGTGGTTTTGAATAACCACGTATAGGTCACCTGACAAAGTTACACTTTCTACATTATTACCAATTGCAATGGTCATTTTTCAAGTGCTTTTCTGGTTTAATACTCTTTCTCTTTCCCTTAAAAATGCCCAAACACAAAAGGGAACAATAAATACTCAAGGCTATAATAAAAACTTAATTTGCTCATTCTAAATGTAAATTTACATGGATTGCTCAGATAAAATTGACATTTTAATTATAGATTGCAAAGGGAAAAGGCCATATTTCATGGAATATTCTCAAGTTATTACATTTAAATGGCATTGCACATAGGTTGCCCAATCAGTCATCGCTGGAGGCTTGATGATCTGGGATAAATGTGGAAATTTGCACTTCTAAATAATTAGTTTAAGCATCATTAAGCCTTTTAAAACCCATTTCTGCTTATTATAGTTTACATATTAAAATGTATTTACTGAGGTTCTGGATTATTTCAAGTGTGAGAGAAAAGGCCAGGCAATAGACTAAAAATATATTAAACTACCAGTGTCTCCATCGATGCAAACTTCCCACTGCCACCTGTCTAATTACCTTGCCTTTCCCTCGGGCCTTGTGTCCACCCTTCTGTCATACTATAGTATGAAGTGGTATCGAGTAGATGCAGCAGAGAATCTATATTCTTTCTGCACACGTGCTCATGTTTCTGTTCAACACCTGAAACATAAAGGAGCAAACTCTACGAAGAAATGTGTAAGTCAAAATGAGTTCAGGAGTACTGAATATAGCAGAGACTCTCCTGCAAGTGGTGAGATTTGCCTGCATTTCATAATATATGCTTCTGTTTGTTGAAGAGCAGAACCAATGTTGTCCCTCCAAACTTAATCACTTCTGGCTCAAAACAGCATCTGATCAAAAAGTTCAATTCTACTCCTCTACATTTTCAGCAAAATAACCAGGAAAACATCAAAACATGTAAAAACACACAAACTTGCAAATATAGACTGAATCTATCTGGGGTGAATAAACATTCATAAGGTAGATGAAAATAAAGTAATAAAACTTTTTTCAGATTTTAATTAAAAAATGTACTTCTAGTGGAAAAAATAGTAATATAAAATGATTTGTATATCTCAATCATTATTGTTCTGATTATGAAATTTGAAATCAATGTCAGCTCTACTCAAAATGTTATCTGATGGACCCAATACTCTCTCAGAGAGTTCACAGGGTCAAAATTATTTCTATGTCAATGCTAACACATTGTTTTCCATTTTCACTGCGTTGACATTTTCTCTGATGTTACCAAAGCACCGGTGTGTGATTTGTACACCTTAGTATGAATCAGTACAGTAGCAGCAAGCACTACAAGTAGCCCTTATTTTTGTAACTGCCATCAACTTGGAATTTTAAGAAATAAAGAAAAATACGCCAATTCCACTTAGGAATGTCTTCAATCTTGATGAAGCAGTGGAAGTTATTGCATTTTTAAAACATTTCCCTGAGTATGTTTTTTCATATGTTTGGTGTGACAAATGGTACTAAGGATAAAACACTTCTGCCACTCACTGTTTATCTCAGAGAAAAGAACATGTAAATTGAGTTGCAAACCAAACTAATTTTTTTTGTTTTCATGGAATGCCATTTAAATCTAAAGGAACAAATGGAAGACAAACTAAGGTCATTCAGACTTGGATATTTAGGATGAATTTTCTTGAAAATAAAAACAATAAGCCTATCACTTCTAGGAAAACATCTGACAATATTTTTTATGTAAATGATAAAATTCTATCTTTCAAGGAAAAATCATAGAATTTTTGAAAATTTGAATTGGCTGCTATCAACTTAATAGCTGACTTAAACTCATCAGGGCCTTTCTCATGAGATTGGTGGTGATATTAACAAATGTAATATTTTTATATCATATTTTGAAATTAGCCCAAATTGTAAATAGATAAATACAATCAGTAAGCCAGTATTTTCAAAACCACAAACACATGACATTACCAAATAATACATGAGTAAAAGAATCCATTCAAAATTTAAATTAGACCAATGAACTTTAATATAACTGAGTATAAAATATTTATTGACCTGGATTCAGATTAGAAAATGCTCCTAACTATTAAAAAAAAAAAAAAAAACTACCTCTTACTGAGTTTTGGTATAGTCTCAAGGAAGAATGTCAGAAATATGAGAAAAATCCAGTAAAATATTCTTCCCTTTTGCAAACACTTGCCTGTGGGAAGTCAGTTGTTCTTTATACACATCAGTGAAAACAACATATTGCAGGAGGTTGAAGGCAGGTTCTACATATTGGTAGAAACTCTATGCATCCAAACTATCACAAAATCATCTGAGCAGAATAAAGTTGTTTTCAGAAATGAAAGGCCTCAAAAATTTTGTGTCCATTTTAAGAGGCTAGTAGAAGTGATGTTCAACCAACATGAGAAAGTGCAAGTGTGTACATTTGAAGAAAATCTTGTCCTGATTTGAGCAAATCTTCTAGAAAGCACTAGAAGTAATTTTATCAAGTGGAGCTTATCTGGTCCCTTTGCAATATCTATAGAACACACCACAATTGTGGGAGGATTGGAGAATTAACTCATGATGAGTTCTTTAAAAATCAAAACTATAAAATTCTTAAAAATGATGCTTTTTATTTTTTTTAATTTCAGTATATTATGGGGGTACAGATGTTTAGGTTATGTATGTTGCCCTTGCCCCCCTACTCCCCCAAGTCTGAGCTTCAAGAGTGTCTAACACTCGGATGGTGCGCATCACACTCTTTGTGTGTGCATATACCCGTCCCTTCCTCCCCCTGCCCCCTCCCCCTTCCCCCCTGCCCGACATCCAATAAATGTTATTCTTACATATGCACTTATGTGTTGATCACTTAATACCAATTTGATGGTGAGTACATGTGGTGCTTATTTTTCCATTCTTGGGACACTTCACTTAGGAGAATGGGTTCCAGCTCTATCCAGGAGTATACAAGAGGTGCTAGATCACCATTGTTTCTTAAAGCTGAATAGTACTCCATGGTATGCATTTACCACATTTTATTAATCCACTCATATATAGATGGACACTTGGGTTGTTTTCACATCTTTGCAATTGTGAATTGTGCTGCTATAAACATTCTGGTGCAGGTATCTTTTTTATAGAGTGTCTTTTGTTCCTTTGGGTAGATGCCCAGTAATGGGATTGATGGATCAAATGGTAATTCTACCTGTATCTCTTTAAGGTATCTCCATATGGCTGTCCACAGAGGTTGCACTAGTTTGCAGTCCCACCAGCAGTGTATGAGTGTTCCTGTCTCTCTGTATCCACGTCAACATGTATTGTTTTGGGAATTTTTGATAAAGGCCAGTCTCACTGGAGATAAGTGACACCTCATTGTGGTTTTGATTTGCATTTCCCTGATGATTAGAGATGTTGAGCATTTTTTCATATGTTTTTTGGCCATTATTCTGTCTTCTTTTGAAAAGTTTCTGTTCATGTCCTTTGCCCACTTTTTGATAGGGTTGTTTGATTTTTTCTTGTTGATTTTCCTGAGTTCTAAGTAGATTCTAGTTATCAGTCCTTCATTGGATTTGTAGCATACAAAAGTTTTCTCCCATTCTGTAGGTTGTCTGTTTGCTCTTGTGATGGTTTCTTTAGCTGTGCAGAAGCTTTTTAATTTGATCAGGTCCCATTTATTTATTTTGGTCATTGCTGTGATTCCCTTTGGGGTCTTCTTCATAAGTTCTTTGCCTAGGCCAATGTCTACAAAAGTACTTTCAACATTTCCCTCTATACTTCTAATAGTTTCCCTCCTTAGGTTTAAATCTGTTACCCAGCATGAGTTGATTTTTGTGAGAAGTGAAAGGTGTGGATCCTGATTCAGTTTTCTACAAGCTGCTATCTAGTTTTCCCAGCAGCACTTATTGAATAAGGATTCTTTTCCCCAGTGTATGTTTCTGTCTGCTTTGTCAAAGATTAGATGGCTGTATGAGGATGGTTTTATATATGGGTTCTCGGTTCTGTTACACCGGAAAATGGCTCCATTTTTGTGCCAGTAACAAGCTGTTTTGATTATTACAGCCTTAAAATAAAGTTTGAAGTCTGGTAAATTGATATCTCCAATTTTGTTTTTATTGCCTAGAATAGTTTTTGCTATGCAGGGTCTTCTCTGGTTCCATATGAAGCATAAAATTAATTTTTCTACATCTGTGATGAATGATGTTGGTATTTTAATAGGGATTGCGTTGAATCTGTAGATCACTTTGGGTAGTATAGACATTTTAACAATGTTGTTTCTGCCGACCCACGAGCATGGTATGGTTTTCCACCTGTTTACATCCTCTGCTATTTCCTTCCTCAATGTGTCATAGTTCTCGCTGTAGAAGTCTTTTACCTCTTTAGTTAAATATATTCCCAGGTGCTTCATTTTCTTCATTGCTATTGTGAAGGGAATTCAGTCTTTGATTTGATTCTCAGTATGACTGCTTAATGGCGTACATGAAAGCGTCTGATTTGTGTGTATTGATTTTGTATCCTGAGACTTTACTGAATTCATTTATCAATTCCAAGAGCTTCTTGGTTGAATCCATGGGGTTTTCCAGATATAATATCATGTCATCAGAAAATAGTGAGAGTTCGATCTCTTCTTTTTCCATTCATATGCCTTTAATTCCACTCTCTTGCCGTATTGCTGTGGCCAGGACTTCCAGCACTATGTTGAATAGAAGTGGAGATAGTGGGCAACCTTGCCTGGTTCCAGTTCTAAGTGGGAATGCTTTCAACTTTTCCCAAGTCAGTATGATGTTGGCTGTGGGTTTGTCATATATGGCTTGTATCCTTTTTAGGTAAGCCCCATCTGTGCCTATTTCGTTAAGAGTTCTTATCATAAAAGGGTGTTGAATTTTGTCAAATGCTTTTTCTGCGTCTATTGAGAGAATCATACAGTTTTTTTGTTTTTGCTTCTGTTTATGTGGTGAATTACATTTATAGATCTGCATATGTAGATCCATCCCTGCATCTCTGGGATGAAGCCCACTTGGTCATGATGGATTATTTTATTAATAAGCACCTGGATTCAGTTAGCTAGAATTTTGTTGAGAATTTTTACATCTATATTCATAAGGGATATTGGTCCGTAGTTTTCCATTTTGTTGGGTCCTTTCCTGGTTTTGGTATCAGGATTATGTTGGCTTCAGAAAATGTGTTGGGGAGGAATCCATCCTTCTCAGTATTGTGGAATAATTTCTGCAGGATAGGCACCAGTTCTTCTTTGAAGATGTGGTAAAATTAGGGTGTGAAACCGTCTGTTCCAGGACTTTTCTTTTTTGGAATGTTTTTTATTGCTGTTTCAATTTCAGTCCTTGATATTGGTCTGTTCAGGAATTCTATTTCTTCCTGGTTGAGGCTAGGGAGGCTGTGTGTTTCTAAAAATTTGCCCATTTCCTCTGCATTTCCAGTTTGTGTGCATAGAGATTTTTGTAATATTCATAAATTATATCTTGGATCTCCACGGCATTGGTGCTAATTGCTCCTTTTTTGTTCCTAATGGAGCTTATCAGAGATTTTTCTTTTCTGTTTTTCATTAGTTTAGCCAAAGGGGTGTCAATTTTGCTTATTTTTTCAAAGCACCAACTTTTCATTTTATTAATCTTCCGTATAGTTTCCCTGTTGTCAATTTCATTTAGTTCTGATTTGATCTTATTAATTTCCTTTCTTCTGCTGGGTCTGGGGTCAGTCTGTTCCTCTTTTTCCAGTTCTTTGAGTCAGTTCATTAGGTTGTCTCTTTGTGCTCTTTTTGACTTTTGGATATAGGCATTTATGGAAATAACTTTCCTCTCAGGACTGCTTTGGCTGTGTCCCACAGATTTTGATAACTTGTGTCACCTTCATGATTTAGTTCAAAGAATCTTTTGATTTCCATCTTTACTTCCTCATTTATGAAGGAATCGTTCAGTATAAGCTTGTTTTATTTCCATGAATTTGTGTAGAGATCAGAGCTTCTGCTGAGGTTGATTTCTAATTTTATTCCACTCTGATCCGAGAAGATGCATGGACAATTTCTAATTTCTTAAATTTTTTAAGACATGCTTTGTGTCCTAGAATATGGTCAATCTTAGAGAATGTCCCATGAGCTGATGAGAAGAACATATATTCCGTGGTTTTGGGGTAGAATGTCCTGTAAATGTCAGTCAGGCCCATTTGATCTAGAGTTCTGTTTAAGTCCATTATTTCTTTGTTAATTGTCTGTTTGGAGGATCTGTCCTGTGCTGTCAGTGGGGTATTGAAGTCTTCAACTATTACGGTGTTGCTGTTTGTCAATTTATTTAGATCAAGTAGAGTTTGCTTTATGAATCTGGGTGCACCTAAGTTGGGTGCATACATATTTAGAATTGTTGTGTCCTCTTGTTGAACTGTACCCTTCATCATTATATAGTGGCCCTCTTTGTCTTTCATTACTTTTGTTGATTTAAAAACTAAGTTATCTGAGATCAAAACTGCTGCATCAGCCTTCTTTTGGCTTCCATTTGCTTGAAATATTGGTTTCCACCCCTTTACCTTGAGTCTAAATGCATCCTTGCAGGTTAGATGCATTTCCTGGAGACAGCAAATTCTTGGCTTGTTTTTTTCTGTTTTGTTTTTGTTTTTGTTTTTGTTTTTGTTTTTGTCCGTTTGGCCAGCCTATGTCTCTTGAGAGGGGAGTTCAAGCCATTCACCTTTATTGAGAGGACTGATAATTGGGGTGAATTACTGTTCATTCTGTTGGGTTGCATTTTGTTGCTTTGTCTTCTCTCTTGAGCCATCGTAGAATCTAGCCTTTGATCTTTAACTTTTGAGTGGTTTTACATTCGTGGGTGTTTAGTGTGTTGATCGTTGTGTAATTCTGCTTTGAGTACTTCTTGGAGAGCTTGTTTTGTCTTGGTGAATTCCCTTTGTCTTTGCTTATCTGAGAATGTCTTTATTTCTCCTTCATATATGAAACTTAGTTTTTCAGGGTACTAGATTCTAGGCAAGGCATTATTCTGTTTCAGAAGAGTGAGAATGGGTCCCAGTCTCTTCTTGCTTGTAGGGTTTCAGTTGAGAAGTCTGACGTTATTCTGATGGGCTCTCTTTTGTATGTTACTTGTTTCTTTCACCTTACAGGTCGAAGAAGAGACTGTTTAGTGGATATTTTGGTCAATCTGATGACTGCATGACATGGTGTCTTCCTATTTGCATTGAATCTCCCTGGGGTCAGTTGAGCTTCTTGTACCTGTATATCTAGATTTTTAGCAAGGTGGGGAAATTCTCCTCTATTAATTCTTCAGATAGATTATCCAGCCCTTGAGTATTTTCTTCTTCACCTTCCAGAATCCCTATCATCCTCAGGTTCAGTTTTTTCACATATTCCTACATTTCTTGTAGGCTTATTTCTTTTTCCTTAATTTTCTGCTCTATCCCTGTGACTGACTTATTTAATTGGAAGGAATGGTCTTCAATCTCTGAGATTCTTTCTTCTGTTTGTTCTACCCTGTTCTAGAGGCTTTCCACTGTGTTTTGTAGTTCCCTGAATAAGTCCTTCATTTCCGTGAGATAGGTTTGATTTTTCTTTAATATTTCAATTTCTTTAGTGAATTTTTCTTCCAAGTCCTGGATTTTTTCTAGTTTCTTTGTGTTGGTCATCCATTTTTTCTTGCATATCATTGAGTTTTCTTACAATCCATGCTTGAAATTCTTGTGCTATCATTTTAGTGTTCTGAGTTTGGTTAATGTTATTTGCTAGGGAGCTGTTGTTTCTTTTTGCGGGTGTCCTTTCTGTTTCATTCTTCATACTTCCAAAGTTCTTTCACTGGTTCTTTCCAGTATGGATCAGTTGTTCCTTCTTGCCTTTAGATTTTCGTTTGGATTATGACACGCCCTGTTTAGTCTCTGAGCCAGTAGGTGGTGTTTTCGGGTGAGATTTGACCACATCCTTTATGATGAATCAATAGATGCAGTAAAAGAGTGCGCAAAATGACCTCCCTGTCAGTAGGTGGCACTTTCTGGGACTAGCAAGCTGCAGTGCTGTTTTTGGTTCCTGTAGCCAACCCTTGTTCCTCTGCAGAGGCCCTCTTTTGCCTTGGGTGGTGGGTGGGGCTCTGGGACTTCCAGGTGTGTCCTTATTCTCCACCTCTGTGTGGGCAAGGCTGGGAGTGAGTCTGGGCTGGGCTGGGTTGGGTAAGCCTGCCCTCAGGCTCCACAAATGCTGTTAGCAGGGGTCAAAGTTCTGTTCTTTGCTTCTTTGCAAAGCTGCTGGGAAGGGCTGAAATGGCTCCACTTAGCTGAAATGTCTGGGCTTGGGGGGTGTGGCTGTCCAGGACTGGCACTGAGGAGCAGGTCTTGCTCCCCTTCACCCTCCCCCACTCCGTGGCCTCTCCCAGGCCTCTGCCAGCAGGGAATACCTCAGGCCAATGGATCTCCCCTGGCTGTGACGTGGGCCAGGAGATTCCCTGCCCAGGATCGCAGCACAAGCTGGGTGCAGAGCACTCTTTTGGGAAGATGGTTGCTCCTGAGGCACGCTGATCTTCCCCTGAAGGCACACACTCCTCAGCAGGCTGTTTCACAGATATTCCTTCTGTGCCCCAGGGCAGTTTCAGGCACTCTTCCTTCCGACCCTCACCCGATCTATGTTTTTCTGCTACTTTATTTTTTTCACTTTCTTCTAAAACCTGTCTTTTTCACAGAGACACTCTGGTGGCTTTTCTCATCCACCATCTTGGCTCCTCCCTCAGATTGTCTTCTTTCATATGGGTGTTCAAGGGAAAATATCAAAAACTAAAACTAAAAATTAAAATGTAGCAGTGTAAGCATGCTGTTTAGAAATATAGTGATAAATAAATTTTTGAAACATTAAAAAGAGCTAAAAACATTTAGTCTATTTGCTTTGTGGAAACGAAAATGGAGGAAGGTACCCAAGATTGCTGTTTGCTTTTGTTTTGTTTTTTAATCTTATGGAACTCTTTAAATACTATGTATGTTTAGTTTAAAATTAAAATTTTAACTGGAGTTGAAACAATGAGGGAAGAGAAAATCGAAACTCTTTTATTTTATTTACATGACAATGATAAGCAGAAAAAAGAAATAATAGCTGTTAAAGAATGCTAAAGTTTCTGCATGGCTTTTTGTGCTTGATAGCTCCTTTATTTTATCACTGAATATTATTTGATTGTACGAATGTGCAACAGTTTTTCCTACATTCGTCTAGTAAGGGACACCTTTTACTTCGAAGCTTTGGCAATAATGAATAAAGCTGCTATAAACATCCAAGTGCAAGTTTTCATGAAGACTTAAGTTTTCAACTCCTCTGGGTAAATACCAAAGAGTATGACTGCTGCATCATATTTTAAGAGTACGTTTAGTTTTAAAAAATCTGTCAAACTGCTTCACAAAGTGGCTGTACAATTTTGCATTCCCACCAGAAGTGGATGAATAGTTATCATTGATACATATCCTCCTTAGCATTTGGTGTCATCAGTATTTTGCTTTCAGTCATACTACAAGTTACATAGTGGTATATCCTTATTCTAATTTATAATTCCCAAATGGCATGTGATGTTGAGCACCTTTTCATGTGCTTATTTGCCATCTGTATATCCTGTTTGTTAAGGTGTCTATTCAGAACTTTTGCATATTTTTAAATTGGGATTTTTATTTTCTTGCTGTTAAAAATAAGAGTCTTTGTATAATTTTGCTATTTGTCCTTTATCAGATATGTGTTTTGCAACAATTTTCTCCCAATGTGTGCCTCATCTTTTTGTTTTCTTTAGGAGTGCTTTTGCCCTTTAATTTTAATGAAGTTAAACATATCCATTTTTCTTTCATGGATTATGGTTTTAATATTACATATAAGAAGTCATCACCAAAACCATGGTCACTTAAATTTTCTTCTATGTTATCTCCATAAGTTTTATAGTTTTGTATTTTACCTTTAGGTCTATAATCCATTTTGAGTTAATTTTTTTGAAATGTATAAGGTCTGTGTTTTTTTTATTGGCTTGTGAATATTCAGATATTCAGTTGTTCCATCACCATCATCAGTTGCCGAAAAGATTATCTATTTCCATGAAATTCTCTTTGCTCCTTTGTCAAAGATCAACTGACTATAATAGCATAGGTCTATTTCTGGGTTCTCCATTCTGTCCCATTGATCTATTTGTTTATTTTGTTTTTTCTTAATAATACCACATTGTTTTGACTACTCTAGTTTTCTAAGCCTTGATGCCAGGTAGTGTCAGCCTTCTGACTTTGTTTTTTGCCTTCAATATTGTATTGGCTATTCTCGATAAATTTTAGAATCAGTTCATCAATACCCACAAAAGAATTTGCTAGGATTTTGATTGGAATTACATTGACTCTACAGATCAAATTGGAAGGAAGAGATATATCGACAATATCAACTCTTCCTTTGCACGTGTGAGAATGCCCTTCTATTTATTGGATTTTTTATTCATTATAGTTTTTCTCATATAAATGTTGCACATATTTTGTTAGATTACCAATATACGTTCAGATAAGAATGAAAAGATAAAGTACATTTAAACTGAAGAAGTTATAACTGCCAAAAGCTAATATAAAGGCAGAACAAGGGTATGAGCCAGCAAGCCTAGATACATATCTAAATTACTTATAAGCACTTAGAATAAATTGATAAATATAAAATCATAAATGTTTATGGAAGGCTGACTTTTTAAAAGTGTTATTGCTAAAGATGGAAAATTGCTTAGAAAGAACAGATTTTTACCACAAATCTTATAAGAACAAAAAGTGCGTGAATTAAATTTTTTTAATTAAATATTTTCATTTAAAACAAAGACATAACTAATAACAAAACTCACAAGACATTCCCCAGGATAGACAATGTGTTGCACCACAATTCAAGTCTCAGTAGATTTTAAAAAGATAGATGTAATGAAAATATTTTCTCAGACCACAACAGGATAAAGTTACCAATCAACAAAAGAAGAAAAATTGGAACAGTTTCAAATTTGCAAATATTAAATAACACACAGTTAAACAACCAATGCATCAAAGGAAAAATCACAATGGAATATAGGAAATATTCAGAGATGAGTGAAAATGAAAGCACAAAATCATAAAACTTATGCGACATAGTGAAAGCACTGCTAAGGGGAAATTCATAGTGATAAATGATTAAATTAAAAAACAAGGGATATTTCAAAGCAACATCCTGTCTAACTTTACAACTTAAGAAGCTAGAAAATGAAGAACAATTGAACCCAAACCTATCAGAAGGAAGGAGATAATAAAGGTTAGAGCAGGACAAATGAAATAGATACTAGAAAAAAATAATTGAAACAAAAATTGGTTCCCTGAGAAATCAACAAAATTGACAAATCTTTGGCTATATTCACTACAAAAAATATGATAGACTCAAGTTACTAAAATTAGAAGTGAAAGCGAGGTTATTATTACTGACTGATAAAGTTGACAAATCCCTAGAGACACAAAACCTACCAATACTGGATCATGAAGAAATGGAAAGTCTTAATAGACCTGTAACCAGGAAGGAGACTGAATCAGATATCAAAAGTTTCCTGACAAAAAAAAGTCCTGGACCTGGCAGGTTCACTGGTGAATTTTATCAGACATTTAAAGAACAATAATCACCAATTCTTCTCAAACATTTTTTAAAAATTAAAGAGGAAGGAATACCTCCTAATTCATTCTATGAAGCTATGTTGCCAAAGCTAGAGAGGGACACTATGAGGAAAAAAACAAACAAACAAACAAAAGCACTACAGACCAATATCCTTTGTGAACATCAATGTAAAAATCCTCAACAAAATATTAGGAAACAGAATTCAGAGGTATATTAAAGTGATCATACACCACGACCAAGTGGGATTTATCCCTGGAGTGGCTCAACATATGGAAATTGATCAATGTAATGCACCACATTAACAAAATGAAAGAAAATGATCATCTCGATTAATGCAGAAAATCATTTGACAATATTGAACACACTTTTATGATTAAAAAAACACTCAACAAATTAACAATAGAAGGAATCTACCAAAACATAATAAAAGCCACATATTAAAAACCCGCACTGAACATTATATTCAATGGTAAAAGACTGGAGGCTTTTCCTCTAAGATCAGCAATCAGGTAAGGATGTCACTTTCACCACTTCTATTGAACACAGTACTGGAATTTCTAACCAGAATAATTAAGCATGAAAAATAAAAGGAATACAAATGGAAGAAGAAAAATTAAGATTATCTGTATTTACATATGACATAGTCCTATGTGTAGAAAACTTTAAAGATTACAGAGAGAGAGAGACAGAGACATATAAACTACTAGAATCGATAACTGAATTCAGCAAAGTAGCAGGATACAAAGCCACATGCAAAAATCAGTTGCATTTCTATACATTAGAAATGAACAACTTGAAAAAGAAATTAAGAAAACACCTCTATTTACATAATATCAAAAGTAACAAAATTTTTAGAAATTATTATAACTTAACCAAGGAACTGAAAGTTTTATAAAATGAAAACTGCAGAACATTGCTAAAAGTAGTTAAAGAAGACATAAATAAATAGAAACACATTCTATGTTCATGGTTTAGAAGGCTTAATATTGTTAAGATGTCAATATTGCCCAAAGCGATAATACATGTTCAATGCAATCTCTATCAAAATTTTAATGATGTTCATTAAAGATTCACAAAAATCTGTCCTAAAATGTATATGGAAACTCAAGGAATACTGAATAGCCAAAACAATCTTGAAAAAATAAAGAAAAGTTGGAAGACTCACATGTCCAGTTTTCAAAACTTACTACAAATCTGCAGTAATGAAAACAGTATAGGACTGGCATGAGGACAAACATATAGACCAATAGAATAAACTAGAGAGCCAAGATACAAATCTTTGCATATTTTATCAAATAATTTTCAGCAAGAATGCCAAGATCATTCAATAAAGAAAAGTTAGTATTTTCAACAAATGGTGCATGAAAGCTAGATATCCAGATATAAAAGAATGAAGCTGGACCCTTGTATAACATGCCATCCACAAAAATTAACTCAAAATGTATCTATGACCAAAAACATAAGAGCCAAAACTATAAAATTCTTAGAAGAAAACATAGGGATAGAGCTTCCCTCTGCTAGATTTGTCAATGACTTATTGAATATGACAGTAAAGGTACAGGTGACAAAAGAAGAAACTAAACGAATCAGATTTCATGAAAACTAAAAACTTTTGTGCATTATAGGACACTGTAAGCAGAGTAAAAATGCAACCTTTGGAACCAGAAAATAAATTTGCAAATCATATATCTGACAAAGGATTAATATTCAGGATATATAGAGAACTCCCAAAATTCAGCAACAGCAACAACAATAACAATAACAATAAACCTGATTCAAAAATTGGCAAATGACTTAAATAGATGTTTATTCAAAAAAGGTATATAAATTACCAATAAGAATATAAAAAGGTGCTCAACATCACTAATCATGAGAGAAATGCAAATCAAAACCACAGTGATAACTTATTAGTGTGGCTATTATCAAAAAATAAAATAACAAATGTTGGTGAGAATTGGAGAAATTGGAAACCTGTGCTCTGTTGGTGGGAATGTAAAATGGTCTAGGCACTGTGGAAAACAGTATGCTCGTTCCTCAAAAAATTAAAAATTTAATTACCATATGAGCCAGTAACCTCACTTCTGGCTACATACCCAAAATAGCCAAAAAGCAGGATCTCAAAGAGATATTTGTACATCTCTGTTGACAGCAATATTATTCACGGTAACTAAAGCACGGATGCAACGCAAGTGTCTATCAACAAGTGAATGCATAAGCAAAATGTGTTATATATACAATGAAATATTATTCACCCTCAAAAAGGAAGGAATTCTAACATATCTTACAACATGGGTGAACTTTGAGGACATTTATAACAAGTGAAATAAGCTAGTCACAAAAGAAAAATATTTAGTGATTCCACTTATATTAAGTACTTGGAGTAGTCAAAGTCTTAGGGACAGAGAGTAGAATGGTGGCTGTCAGGGGCTGGAAGGAGGGAGAATGAGGAGTTATTGTTTAACACGTTTAGAGGTTTAATTTTACAGGATGAAAAGAGTTCTGGAGATGGATGTGTAATGATTGCATAAAAACATGAATGAACTTAATATCATTAAGTGTACACTTTAAAATGGTTAATATGACAAATTTTATGCTTGCTTTATCACAATAAAAAGTGAAGAAAAAACAAAGATAGAGTGCTCCTATAAAATTTACTCATAAATATCTACTCAATTTTGGGGATAGGAGAAATTTTACTGATAAAAAAAAGTAAAATGTGTTCCAGGTGCGATGGCTCACCCCTGTAATCCTAGCACTCTGGGAGGCTGAGGTGGGAGGATCACTTGAGGTCAGGAGTTTAAGACCATCCTGAGCAAGAGCCAGACCTCTACAAAAAATAGAAAAAATTAGCCAGGCATGGTGGTGCACACCTGTAGTCCCAGTTACTTGGGAGGCTGAAGCAGGAGGATCACTTGAGCCCAGGAGTTTTAGGTTGCAGTGAGTGAGCTATGATGACACCACTGTACTCTATCAGGGGAGACAGAGTAAGACTGTCTCGAAAATAAAAAAGGAAAATGGGAAAAAATATTGTGACATTGATGTGAAAATGCATTATTTTGCATTAATAATAAATTATGTAGTGAATAACATATGTTAAATAATACTAATATATGATAATAAATAATGTAAATATTTAACCAAATAATAAATATATTAATAATGCAAATAATAAATGCATTATTTTTCTCTTTTGTATAGAAAGTAGATTTTATGAATCAGTAAGAAACAATATATACCTCTATAAAAATAAAAAGCAAAGGGGATGAACTGATAATTCACACACAAAAAAAAGATTCTCAATTGAAGAAGCAGAATGTGCAAGATACGTAAATTTTCTGGGCAATAAAAAATACAAATTATAATCAAGAATTGCTATTTTAGCCAAAAATAGTAAATTGGAAACAAATGAAAATGCACAATGTTATTGAAGGCTTAGACAATCTAGGACTAACTGTTGAGGAGAATATGGATTCCCAAACCCTTATCAATAAAGAAGTTACATTTTATGTCAAAAGTCTCTAAATCTTACTTGCCACTGACCATTCAATTATACCCCTACGCACGTAACCTAAACATCTGTACCCCTCTAATAACAAACTATAAAAAATTTATACCCCTACGATTATAAACCAAATAAATACTTAAAGATACATATGCCATGTACATGCAAAAATGTTCAGTGCAAATATGTGAAAAATCCTGAATGTTCATTGATCAAGATGGGAAAATAAATCATGATACTGCTTTATAATATAACATCATCTACTCTTTACAAATAATGTTTCTAATAATAGTTGTTGGTATGGCCTGAAACTCAGAACTGAGCAAAACATGCACATTTTGAAGCAATATACTGAGTAGATACTCCATTTTAAATGGTGATATATATATAGAAAAAAATAGAGTATGCAGAAATCTGTTTTTAAAAAAATTATTATGGCTACATAATAATGATACATCTTTACAGGGCACGTGTGATATTTAGATACAGGCATACAGTATGAATTAATCAAATTAGGGTAATTGGCATATCCATCAACTCAGACATTTAACATTTCTTTGTGTTAGGAACATTCCATTTCCACTCTTTTAGTTATTTTAAAGTATGGCCTAACTTATTGATCTATTGTTTTTAATATTTAGCTCCCACATACGAGTGTGAACGTGTGAGATTTGTCTTTCTGTGCTTGGTTTATTTCATTTTACCTAATGTTCTCCAGTTCCATCCATGTAGTTGCAAATGGCAGGAGTTCACTCTTTTTTGTGGCTATATAATATTCTATTATGCATATGTACCACAATTTCCTTATCCATTCATCCATTGCTGGACACTTAGGTTGATTCCATATCTTGGCTATTGTGAAAAGTGCTGCAAAAAACGTAGGAGTGCAGACATCTGTTCGATATACGGAATTCCCATCCTGTGGCTATATACCCAGCAGTCAGACTGCTGGGTCATATGGTAGTTCTATTTTTAGTTTTTTGAGGAACCTACAGGCTGTTCTCCATAGTGGTCACACTAATTTATATTTCCTCCAATAGTGTATGAGAGTTCTTCTTTCTCCACAACCTTTCCAGCAGTCGTTATTGCCTGTCTTTTTTATGAGAACCATTTGAACTGGGGTGAGATGATACCTCATTGTAGTTTTGATTTGCATTTCTCTGATGACTAATGATGATGAGCATTTTTCAAATACTTGGCTGTTCATATGTCTTCTTTTGAGAAATGTCTACTCAGATACTTAGCCCATTTTTAAAATCAGATTGTTGGATTTTTTCCTATCACGGTGTTGGAGCTCCTTGTATATTCTAGTTGTTAATCTGTTGTCATATGGGTAGTTTGCCAATATTTCTCCCATTCTGTGGGTTGTCTCTTCACTTGTTGATTATTTCCTTAGCTGTGCAGAAGCCTTTCAGCTTTTTAGACAAATCCCATTTGTCCAATTTTGGTTTGGTTTCCTTTGCTTTGAGGTATTACTCAAGAAGTCCTTGCCCAGGCCAATGTCCTGAAGCATTTCCCCAATGTTTTCTTTTAGTAGTTTCATAGTTTCAGGTCTTAGATTTAAGTCTTTCATCCATCTTGATTTGATTTTTGTATATGGTGAGAAATAAGGGTCTAGTTTGATTCTTCTGCATATGGATATTCAGTTTTCCCAGCACCCTTTATTGAAGAGACTGTCATCTTACCACTATGTGCTCTTGGCACCTTTGTCAAAGATAAGTTCACTATAGACGTGTGGATTTATTTCAGTTTCCTTATTCTGATCCATTGGTCTATGTGTCTGTTTTTATGCCAGCACCATGTTGTTTTGGTTACTACAGATCTGTAGTATAATTTGAAGTTTGTAATGTGATTCTTCTAATTTTGTTCTTTTTGCTCAGGATGGCTTTGGCTATTCCAGGTCTTTTGTGGTTCTGTATAAGTTCTAGGGTTATTCTTTCTATTTCTGTGAAGAATGTCCTTGGTATTTGGATGGGGATTGCATTGAATCTGTAGATTGCTTTGGGTAGTTTGGACATTTTAACAATATTGATTCTTCCAATCCGGGAGCATGGAATAATGTTCCATTATCTTGTGTCCTCTTCAACTTCTTTCATTAATGTTTTATAATTTTCATTGTAGAGATCTTTTACTTCTTTGGTTAAGTGTATTCCTAGGTATTTTATTTAGTTTGTAGCTATTGAAAATGGTATTATCTTCTTGGTTTCTTTTTCATATTGCTTACTGTTGGCATCTAGAAATGCTACTGATTTTTGTTTATTGATTTTGTATCCTGCAACTTTACTGAATTTGTTTATTAACAGTTTTCTCCAAATATTGGGATTGTATAATATTATTCTCCTTTTTTTCCTTTTGTTTATCTTTACCTTGACATTCTATTTATCATTACAAAACTTCCATTTTATAATAAAAAAATAACATAAAAATATTTTTAATTTAAAAAATTAAATTAAGGCAGATACATTTTATCCTTCTCAAAATGTTCTATGAAAATTTAACCGTATTATGGTTGCTTTACATTACTGCCGGTATTACCCTAAGAAGCAACGTTATTTGACACTATGTTTTTTAACTGTTGTATTTATATTAACTAATCTTTGAAGGTACCATTGTTTTCTAATAGATCATTCCTTTAATAATTCTATAAGGGGAAGGAAATTTTAATGTTCTTATAAAGGTATCAACATCAGTTTTAAATGTAATTGAAGTAAATGTAAATATTTGTATTCTGACCAGATTTATCAAACTAGTGTCTTACTCTTCTTATCTGGAAACTGTTAGTAATTTCATAATTCATTAGATTGCTTCAAGTGAAGATGAAGGAAAAGCTCTCAAAATTTAATATTGACTTATTAGATCTTATTCATGCATTTTAAACTAGTGAGGAAAAAAGTATCTGGATATTATAAATGTTATTTTTATATTTGATATTATGATTATAATTGGACATATAATACAATATAATATGATATAAAAATTAAATAGAGGCAGAAAACATTTCCAAGAGTTCAATGTTTCCTAAAATTTCTTCTGTGGAACACTAGTTTAGAGGAAGTCTAATAGGTTTTATTGGGAATGAGGGAGAAAGTTGTTTGGTTATGTATTCTCTGAAATAACTGCTGAAAATCTTAATGGATGGAAACAGCAATGATTTTATGATGTTTCATGATTTCATAGGTCAGGCATTTGGGCAGGCTCAGCAGGTTGATTCTTTGCTCCACACAGTGTCAACTGAAGTCATTCAGTAGTACCATGCTATCAGACAGGAGGACGAACAATGCCCAAGATGCCTTCACTCACGTGCCTAGCAACTTAGCTCAAAGAGCATAAAGGTTGGATTCACGAGGGTGCCGACATGTGGCTTTGCTAGCATGGAGGTCTCAGACTTCCCCCTTTATATGTCAGGGATCCCAGGAAGATGATGCTAAGGGTGGCAGCTGTAAAACCTTCTTATGACAGCCTCAGATTCTCTTCGGTGACATTCTGTTAATCAATGAGTTCCTAAGGTCAACGCAGATTCAAAGAGGTAGGGCGTTAGTCTCTATCTCTTAGTGAAAGAAGTAGCCAGAATGCATGGCCATCTTTCATCTATCACACAGATTTTTTGGTCAGAATGTTTTGACCAAGGCAATTTTGATTCCCTAACTGCAGATTTCTTAGAAACTTTAACACATGTATAAGAGACTGTAGGTTTTTAAGTGGCCATTGCTGTATGCAACTTGCCTAGACTTCTTTGGGAAGGTATATTTTTTTCCGAAATCTTTCCCGAAATGTTTGTTCCTTTCTTGAGTACACATTTCTGAGTACTATTGTCAATATTTTTAGTCACTGATACTCCTTTTTTACCCCAGATGTCCATTTAGTTTCTGTTACCGGGTAACTTGTTAAAATTAACTTCTGCTCAGTCTTATAAATTTTATAAATAAGATTGGTTTTTGTTTTGCTTGCATACATTGCTTTTTAAATAAGCTGTATTGAATTATAATTCACATATTATATATTTACCCATTTAAAGTGCCATTTGCCCATTTAAAACCGTTCAATGTTTTTTTAATGTATTCACAGGTATTTGCAACAATTACCACAGTTTCAGAACATTTTATCACCTCAAAAAGAAAGACTATGCTCTTTAGCTACGGCACTCCTATCACTCCTCCTACCCCAACTCTAAGAAGCCAATAATCTACAGTCTATCTGTGTAGTTTTCCCTGTCCTGCACATTTTATATGAACTGATTCATATAATACATGGTCTCTTTTGACCAGCTTCTCTCACTTAGCATAATGTTCTGAAGGTTTGTCCATGTTGTTACATATTTCATATTTCACTCATTTTAATGAGCAAATAATATTCATATAAATGTACAACATTGTTTATTTATTTGTTCTCCAATGAAAAATTGCATTGTTTCTACCTTTCAATCATTATGAATAACGTTGCTATAAACATTCATGTATATACATGTGGACATAAGTATAGAAGAATAGAGTGTATTTCTCTTCAGTATATACCTAGGAGTGGATTTGCTGGTTTATATGGTGAAACTGCCAGACTGTTTTCCAACGTGTTTGGGCCATTTTATGCACCCACCAGCAGTATATGAGTAATCTGCTTTCTCTACCCCTCACCAACACTTGTTGCTACCTGATTTTTTGATTCTAGGTATCCTAATGGGTGTAAAGTGACATTTCATTGATGTTTTGATGTGCATTTCCCTGATGACTAATGAAGTCAAGCATTGTTTCATGTGCATAACTTCATTTGTATATTTTCCTCTTTTTTTTGGTGGGGAGGGGCATCATTTTGTCCTCTCAGGCTGGAGAGCAAAGCACGATCTGAGCTCACTGCAACCTCTAACTCCAGGGCTCAAGCAATCCTCCTGCCTCAGCCTCCTGAGTAGCTGAGATTATGGGTGCAAGCCATTCCATTTGCATGTTTTCCTTGGAGAAAAGTCTATTCAAATAATTTGTCTATTTCTTGAATCGGGTAATATTTTAATTATTGAGTTATAAGAATTCTTTATATATTCTAGATGCAAAACCCTTAGGAGATATATGATATGTAAATATTTTCTCCCATTTAGTGACTTGTCTTCACTTTCTTGATGTTATTCTTTGAACCACAACATTTTTCATTTTGATGAAGTCCAATTTATCTATATTTATGTTGCTGCTTATGATGTAGATGAGTCTTTTGCTAAATCCAAAGTCATTAAGCTTAACCCTTATATTTTCTTCTAAAAGTTTTATAATTATAGCTCCTGCATTTAGGTCTTTAACCCGTGTTTATTTAACTTTTGTGTATGGTGCAGAATAAGGGTCCAACTTCATTGTTTTCTATGTGTCTGTCCAGTTGGCCCAGCATCATCTACTGACGAGGCTCTTCTTTCCTTCATTGAGTGGTTTGGGCACCCTTGCAGAAACTCATTGACCGCAGCATATAAGTTTATATCTAGATTATCAATTCTATTCTATTGCTCCATATGTCTATCCTTGTTGCCAATTCCACACCGTCGATTACTGTTGCTTTTTAGTAAGCTTTGAAATCAAGAAGTGTGAGTCCTACTTTGTTCTTCATCTATAGAATTATTTTGGCTGTTCTGAGTTTCTTTAATTCCATTTGAATTCTAGAAGTAGCTTGTCAATTTCTACAAACAAGTCACCTGAGACCCTAACAGGGACTGTGCTGCATTTGCAGGTCACTTTGGGGAGTGTTATATTGCAGTTCTCCATGCTTTGTTGCAAATTCCATCACTTCATTTGTGAATCAAGTTATGGATGGTTTCTCCTGCCAGAAAAAATCTCTGATGTCCAGAGCTCTGGAGCTGGGAGTGGGGGCAGTAGCAAGCTTCTTTCTGAGTGACATCTTGCTGTATGATCTCAACACTTAGAGGGGGTGGATGGGGGGTGGCACCAAGCAGCAGGATATCCTCTCAGCTTGCCTCTCCTGGCAAAGGGCTGCCTCTGCAGGAGCAAGGGAAAGAAAGGGCTCTCAGGTCCCAGTATTCTCCTTACACTGTCCCTGAGCAAAGCCTCCGTTCCACGAGCGTGTACTGGGCAGAAGCAGCGTGATCTCATCTCTCAGTGCACTTGCCCAGAACTGCCTCAGTGATCAGCAGCTGAGCGCAGGAAAAGAGACACTGAAATTCTGCTATTCCTGAGAACAAAGCTCTTAAACAAGGAGGTGGTAGAGGGACCCGCGTGCTCCTGGCTACAGCAATCCGGAGGGGTGAGCGAGGGAGCGGCCTTCTTTCAAATACCACAGGCTCTAAACCTTTCCTACCCAATTGTATAGATTTTCTTGAATGGGTGTTTCTTTATTTACTGTCTCTGCTCTTAGGATTGTTTGCAGAGGCTTTAACTTGTTTAATTTTTATTTATTTATTTTTTGACAGTTTTCACCAGATTCATTGGGAAGTGGACCACCTCGCACTGCCGTGCTGGGAGTCAACCTCATAGATCGAGAGATTCGCTTCCCCTTGTCCTCCGTGCTCCTGAGGACGCCGAGTCTCCCACCTGCGGGCGGGCGGCGGGGTGGGTGGAGAGGGTGCCCAGGACCGGGCCTCCCGCAGTCCCTGGACTGCCTG
The DNA here is from genome assembly GCA_004363605.1 of Indri indri. NCBI lineage: Eukaryota > Metazoa > Chordata > Mammalia > Primates > Indriidae > Indri > Indri indri. The sequence goes on from RJWJ010001142.1 coordinate 52,971, forward strand.
ACCGCGTGTGGCCACTCCTGCTCCCAGCGGGGCAGCTCTAGATTTGTTTCCCCTCCTCGACATAATTAAATTCTTAAATTTTCGCCTTGAAATTGCTTTAAAAAATTTGACGAACAGCATATTAAACGGAAAAGCATGTTCATTTACAAGGAAGCGATATAAATGCCTGGCATGTCAGACAAAGGAAAGAGTTTCCAAAGCTAAGTTTTCTAAAGCTACTTTGCAGTAGTTAATGATTTTTACAAGATGCATTTACGTCTATCATAAGTTATTTTCTCTTTCTATTTATACATTTTCACTTGCTAAACACTCTCAGGTCTCCCACGGTATTATTGTATCATGTACCAAACTATGTATATCAGGAAGAAAAAGGAAAGCTCTCTAATGAATTCTTCAATGGATTGTATTATGAACTGAGAGTTCTTAATACATTCTTTTCTGCTCAAGAACTTGTCAGGTTAAAAATAACTGAGCCTTACATTATGTTCTTATCATCTATTAATATAAGCTCAGTGAATAAGTTCTATCATTTTATAGTCAAACTCAAGGAAAAATGAGTCTGGCATCCAATATGTGGAAAAACAATGAGCTTATAAATGACACCATTGTGCTCCAAAAAGTAGCCAAAGGTTTGAAATCAATATTAAACTACTTCAGGCAAGGATGAAATAAATGTAGAAACTATCCAAAAAATTACTGGGGGGGTAAATAACATTTTTATTATAGTTACAAAATAGGCTAAATTTGTTATATAAAACCTGACAATATAAATTGTTAAACTTTTACCTCTAGAACCAGAAAGATAACAGTTTAACTGGTTGATCATATACAAATGTGTATGTGAAGGGTCTTAATCAACCTCACAGGTGTAACAACTCAAAATATGCATTCAACCAGCAAAACATGCTTTAGATCCAAACTATCTAAAGCAGCGCACAGAATGGGAGAAAATTATTGCAAATCACATATCTGATTAGGGATTAATATTCAGATATATACAGAACCCCTGAACTTCAACAACAAAAACTTAAAATAATCTCCTTCAAAAGTGGGAAAAAGACTTGATTAGACATTTCACCAAAGAAAATACATAAATAAGCACATGAAAAAGTACTCAACATCACTGATCATTAGAGAAATGCAAATAAAAACCACAATGAGATACCACTTCACATCCCTAGACCATCAAAATAAATGAAGAGAAAATAGACATTGAGGAGGACGCACAGAAATTGAGCCCTTGTGCATTTTTAGTAGAAATGCAAAATGGTACAGCTACTGTGGAAAGTAATATTATTCCTGAAAAAGTTAAAAAAATATGGCCCAGCAATTCTACTTCTGGGTGTGTACCCAAAAGAATTGAAAGTAGGAATTCAAAGAGATATTGTACACTCAAGTTCACAGCAGCATTATTTATAATAGCCAAAAAATAAAACCCACCTGTGTGCCCATCACATACCCATCCATGAATGAATAAGCAAAATTAGGAATATACATACAGTGAAATATTATTCAGCCTTTCAAAGGAAGGAAAATCTGACACATGTTACAACATGACAAAAGCTTGAAGACATTAATGCTAAATGAAATAAGCCAATCACAAAGGACATGTATGTTTTCACTCAGACAAGGTACTCAGAATAGTCAAGTTCATACACACAGGGTAGTTACCCAGGGCTGCCATGAAGGGGAAATGGAGAGGTATTGTCTAGTAAGTGCAGGCTTTCATCAGTACTGCAAGATGAAAAAGTTCTGTGGATCAACGGCGGTGATGATTGTACAACAAAGTGAATGTATTTATTGCCACTAAACTGCACACTTAAAAATGGTTAAAATGGTTAATTTTATGTTATACATATTTTATCACAATTTAAAAAATAAATTAAAAATCTAAAGCAAAAACCCACATTAATTAAAAGAAAACATACAAACTCACAGTCCTATTGTGATTTTAGCACATATATTTAAGTGATAAAGAAGCAGACAAAACATTAGCATGTGAACAACCCAATTAAAAAATAAGAACTGACAGAATAGACATTGTGCCCAATAATGACAGAATACACATTTATCTCAAGTGCATGCAAATATAAAATTTTTCCATATTCTGGGTCACAAATTCACAGGATATTTAAAGAACTGAAAATAATATTCAGCATTTTGTCCAACACAATTTTATTTAGATAAAATCAATAACATAAAGATAACAGAAAGTCTTCAAATCTAATTGAAATAGAGATGGTGTCTTTCAAAGTAACCCTGGATCACAAAGGAAATCACAAAGAAAGAAAATATTTTAAAATTAATGATAATGAAGCAGTTAATTATCAGTTCCATGGACCATAGGCCAAAGGTTTACTCAGAGGCAATTTTATAGATTAAAAAAATCTATGATTTAATTATTGTAGGGGACCAGAATATGCCACTCCAAAATATGTGTCTCTGACAGGATTGTTGAGCTGAAGGCAGCAAGAGAGCAGATGCAGGAAAGTTCAGTGCCCTCTGTCTGTTTGCCTAAAATCAGGACACAGATTTAGAAAGACAAGACACCCTCCCTCCCCTCTCTACCAAGGAGAACAAAGGTTCACTACTGAAGACAACTTTCGACTTTCATGGGTCTAGCTCATGTCTGGCATTTATTTGCCTTCTCCCAATTTGCCACCCCTAGAGACTCAAAGTCCTTTTTCTTTGTCTGGTTACTTCTCTAAAAATGTGCTGTTCTTTGTTGAAGATGCTACAGAAGCTGGATTAAATGCCGTCTATTTGATAACTACTCCTTCCTTGAGTTTCTCCCAAACTCTGTTTCTTTTTTTCCTATTTATGTCTTTTGTGGCATGGGTTCATTTAAACTAACAACTTAGAAAGGTTGAAAGTAAACTGATTTTTCTTCCCCTACAGTATCTATTTCAAGAAATTAGAAAAAGAACATCATATTGAGTCAAAGAATCAATAATGAATGAAGTGTGAGCATACATTATACATTTTTTAAGTACTATAGAAAAAAATCAAAGAAACCAAAATTTGTTCTTTGATAAAACTGTTAAAATGTGTAGACTTCTAGCAAGACTGATCAAAAAGAAATAGAAAGCACAAATTACTAAAATTGAGGTCAAAATGTAGTATATCACTGCAGATCCTTCAGATATTAAAAATATAAAGAGTATAATAAGAAAACATGATGAAAAACATTCTATTTGATAATTTATATAAAACGTAAAGGTTCCTAGAAAAAATGCAATTACTGAAATGTCAAAAAGAAAGAGATCTAAGAAGAAAGCCATAATTATTAAAGATATTGAATCTGAAAACTTAGGCATATATGTCCAAAAATTTCTAGAATGAAAAGATAATACTGTATTTGTATTTGTTCAAATAATATAAAAAATGTGGTCTAAATAAAAACTGTAATGAATTAGACATAAAAGAAATAACTCATTTATTATAAAGCTAGCCAAATTAATTTGTAAATCTTTTATGAAGAACACTTAAAGATATCACAGTCATGTAACAAAGTACTTGAAAATCAAAAGAAACAGGATTTTTTTGAATAGAAAGCATGAACAGAAAATAGACAAGTATTATCATTAAACAATCTATTAATTTAATATGGCCTTTAAAAAAATAAAACTTCTGGTCCTAAATGAGCTAATCCAAATGTCATACAGAATATTTACCAAAATTCTGAAAACAAAAGAAATGAAAAGAGAATAGCTCTACCAAACATATGTGTGTGCGTGTGTATTATCAATCACTACTATATATGCATAGTGATTGAAACAGTATGCTTTTATAGTACTAAAACAAGAGTAGACAAATATGTGAATGGAAATTTTTACATAAAAATTCAATAAAAGGTATTAGAATAACTATGGGCCAAAATTTTTTTTAAAAGTTTGACTTATATAATAATTGTCATACCAGACTGAATTCTAGAAAGCTCTGCTCAGGACTCTAATTTCTGTAATATATAATTAACTTCCCAAGAAAAAAAATAGCCCAATAGAAAATATGAACAAAGAGTAAGAACATATATTCATAGAATGGGGACCATGAATGGCTCCTAAACGTTATTCATCATAACACATCTCGTTAGAGTTGTGAGACACGTGAAATGTACTTGACGTACTCTTTTTTCACCTACCATATTAGCAAATGTCAAAAAGCCTAATAACACCTCTGTTGGCTACTGCACAAGCAGTCAATTTTACATTTTAATTTGGGAACACAGTTTGGAACGCAGCCTATGAAGGGTAATTTGATAGTAAAAGAAAAAAACTCATTTACTAAAGCTCATATCCTACTATAGAGAATAAATAAGAAATTAATAACTTCCAAAGAGGGAAAATGAATACAAAGAAGATGAAAAAGAGGTAACTCTGCTCTCTGCTGTCCAGAGTTTTGTAAGTTTTTAACTTTCTACCCCAAACTTACTTTAGTTTTTTTTAGAAGGAATCAATTAATTACTAAAGAAAGTATGAAAATACTCCCACTAGCAGTTGGAAAAAATAAAGAATACATAAAATAGTCTAGTAAAATATCAAAATTAACACATAGAACATTGTCAGAAATTATATTTAAGGTAAAGAATATTTTGGGAAGAAATATAAATTATATCCATTCCAATACTCATGCTACAAAGTAGAGACATACTTTTTTTTCTGACTAGTTAAATATTTTGAAGAATTTTAGTATCGAGTGTTTTCCAATTGTCAAACTTATTCACTGCAGAGTATCAGTGATCATTACTGATGCAGTTCAAATGCAAGAGACATTTTCAAATATGCCTTTTAAGCTGTAAAGAACGTGGTATATCATATTCTGTACTGGCTTTTCTTTAAAAAGCACTTAAGAAATTTAAATCCCTTTTTAAAGTATATACTTAAAACACATTTTAAACACTTTATACGTTGTCACATTAAGGGATTTTTATTAACAGAAAAAAAGATGCGTTTCATGCTTAAAAGCATTCCTATAACTATCTGGATATGAATCTCCATTTAATATTGTTGCCTAGAATGCAAGCTGCTCTTTTGGTTCACATGCTACTTGGGAAAGAAGGCAACTGAGATTTTCTTTTTTCTCAGCTCAGGAATGATTTTCTTATTTATATCTATGGTTTTTGCTGATCCTGAAAAGACAAATTTTTCTTTAAAAATTATTTTTTAAAATAAACTTCACTGAAGTGACACGTACCTAAAGTACCCAAATCTTAAGCATACAGGATGACACATTTCACAAAGTGAGCCCAGACCCATAAAGTCACTCCCCAAATCATGAGATCCATCCACACTTACCCACCTCCCAGACCCCTCCTTGCACCCTCTCCCCTTTGTTTGGATGCCAACAGTGTCCTCTGCAGCAAACCTTCCCTCCTACGTCCAGCCACCCCCCGCGCCCGTGGCTCTCATCGGTTCCTCCCTGACCTCGCCTGCAAATCCGCCACATCACAGACTGCATTTCCTCAAGGACGGTATGGGCATCACAGTCCCAGTATGGATTTTTAAGTCTAATATTTCATGATTATTTTCTCAGAAATCTTGCTGAAATCACAATTCTATCTTTCTAGCTATTCATTTCATCTTATTATAATTTTATGCTCCTATTTTATAGAGTTAAAATCTTCTTGCATTTTGTTTTTTTTTTTTTTTTGAGAATGGCAGTTTCTTAAAATTTTATTTTCATGCCTCTAAAATTTATGCTTAAAGATTTTCTTCTAACCTGAGTCTTTAGAATAACGTTTCTTTTTGGTGCATACGGTGTTTGCTTCCTGGCTCGCATTTGGATACTCTTGCATTCTATCCCTGGAAAGAGTCCATCCAGACCACATGGTTTCTAACAGCAAAATATGTGGCCGTACACTTGCCAGTGTTTCTCTCCTCTTACCAGACATAAGCTTTCATGGAGGTCTGCCTTGTGCACAATCCTAAACCTGTTCTCCAGACCTAACAGGCTTTCACTGAATGGAGCTCTGCAGGGCTGATTCTCCTTTCTTTCATGCATGTTTCCCTGACACTTTAGACTGATGCTGTACAAGAACAGCTACAAGCCCTCCTGTGGGATGCTACCAGACTTCCTCTTTCTTCTTTCATCCTTTTATTTCTAGCAAATTTACCTCCCAGCATATAATGCACTATCACGATTCCAGCTCTCTCTACTTTCTGGTTGCAGGTTCAGAGATTTGAAGTTTTCCAGTGGGAGAAATACAACCCCCCCGAACACACACCCACCCACCCAGTGCAGGAGTAGGAGCTCACAGAGCCACATGGGCCTTACCCATCAATATGGAGATGGTAACTTTTGTCCTTTGCCTTCAAGATGTCCTATCGCTAAATGCCCATTCTAGATACATTTTACCAGCACTGTGTTAAGAAGAAATTCTCTTAGATTCCGCATTGTTGGCTGTCAATCCTAGTAATAACTAGTGAGATTTATCAGTTAATGTTTGTGTTCCTTTACTTCACAGGTATTCGTTACCTGTGAAAACAGTAACTGGGAATGCAACTAAACAGTAACTCTGACTAAGCCTATTTTTCACCTCACGCTCAGCCGCGTCTGTCAGGCCATGGGAGGTTTGCCTGAATTTTGGACAAGTCACCGCCCTCACACCCTTCTCATCCCTATAATGGGGGTAGTATTAATACATCTGTCTCACAGGGCTGTGGTCAGGACTAAACTCATGAATTTATTTTCTTAAGAAAATACTTTAGAGACTGTCTAGCAACAAATAAGTATTCGCTAAGAGTTGTTGAAGTAGCCATTGTCTTCATTTGTTGTGTGACAATCACCTGATGTCTTCCAATACAAGAACTTCCATTTTCCTTCCCTCAGCCATTGGGTCCCCAAATACTATCCTTGCATGTGTCAACCCAGATAAAGAAAATATCTGGCACCTTCTTTGTAGCTAGCTATGTGCTGTGGTCAGAATGTTTGCATCCCTGCAAAAGCATACATTAAAACATAATCCTCAGGCCAGGCGCAGTGGCTCACGCCTGTAATCCTAGCACTCTGGGAGGCCAAGGTGGGCGGATCGTTCTGAGCTCAGTAGTTTGAGACCAGCCTGAGCAAGAGCGAGACCCCATCTCTACCAAAAATACAAAGAAATTAATCGGACAGCTAAAAATATATATAGAAAAAATTAGCCAGGCATGGTGGCGCATGCCTGTAGTCCCAGCTACTTGGGAGGCTGAGGCAGGAGGATCGCTTGAGCCCAGGAGTTTGAGGTTGCTGTGAGCTAGGCTAACGCCACGACACTTGCCCCAGGCAAGAGAGTGAGACTCTGTCTCAAAAAAACAAACAAACAAACAAAAAAAAAAAACAGAATCCTCAAGATTAGGTCAGCTCCACCCCTATAAATGGGATAGAGTCCCCTTATAAAGGAGATCCCAGATTGGCAGCCAGCCACTCCCACCATGTGAGGGTACAGAGAGAAGCTGCTTTCTATGATGTAGAGAACGAGCCCTCACCAGATACTGAACCTTCCAGTACTTTGATCTTGGACTTTCCAGTACTTTGATCTTGGACTTCCCAGCCTCGAGAACTGTGAACAAGAAATTTCTGATGTTTATAAGCCACTCATTTTATGGCAAATTTGTTGTAGTAGTCTGAATGGACAAACACAGTGTATGACTAACTTCTGGCCACTATGATGTTCATGGAAATAGCATATGAAACTTTTTAGAATTGGTCTTAATTGGAGGAAGTCTACCCTTGTCCTCTTTCTTCCTCCTACTGGTTGGGATGTGGACTTAATGGCTGGAGCTCCAGCAGCCATCTTGGAACATCCTTGAAGGTATACCAATGCAGTGAAGCAGTGAGATGAAAGGGCCATGAGACTGCCCTATCAGCATTGTACTTTAGTGCTGACTGAATATTTTACATGGAAGAATACAATCTTCTGTGCTTAAGCCACTTTTTATTTTGCCATTTGGCCACATGCAGTAGCTGATCCTAATCAGAAATATTACTTTGTTTTAGGCCATCTGCTCTTTGTGCTTATGCTAGAATTTCATCTGAATCATCTTCACTAAATGCTGATGAGACCCCCAAGCTAAACCTCTCTGCTGAGCTCCAAGTCCATGCAACCCCAGCATACTTGGCATGTCCGTGTACATAAATATATACAATATTGACCTCATGACTTCCTTTTCTGTTCCCAAAGCTAGTGTTGTTCCAGGTCCTCTATCTCAGTTTAGGGCATGCCATCATCCTAACAAGCTAGATATCTGGGCATCCACACTAACACCACCTCCTAATTCTCTATATTCCAGCCTTCTGAAGTCTTGTTGACTCTATATACAAAATATCACCACCTTCTCCACGACTGCTCATGAATCATCATGAATTACACATAGCATAAGTTATCCTCTAGATTTTCCACCCCTTCCCTTTCATAATCCTATTCCCCATAGTATAGTTAGCTGATATTTTTGATAAGGAAATGTCTTTCCAAGGTTCACAGGGTGAGGATGAATATCCATAGCCTAGAGACACCTCCCTGCTTTGTCCAGCCCTGCCTCTCTGTCTGGCTCATCAACCACCATGCTTCATCTCACACTCAAACCCTGAACCAACTAGCCTCTTCATTTCTAGAAAATTCTGTACTCCATTTAATTACAACTGTATTGCAATTTTTCATCCTCCTTTAGAGGGATCTTTCCAGCCTGCTATTTTGGAAATGTGTTGAAACATAATATTAATCCTGAACAAACACACAGCCAGTGTTCATGCACAGGGGTGTAGGGAAGTGAGAGCTGATGGCCCCATAGGACCTAGAAGTATCCTAAGGTTCTTCTCTTAAAGAAATGGATTGATCTATCCAGGTAGAAATGTAACTGCCAGAAGGGAATTGGCCTCCCAGAGCAAAGCCCTTCTTGTGCTATTTGGGGAAATTGCAATGAATCTGTAAACAAGCCATGCCCACATCACAGGATCTCAGGAAGCCTTCTCAGTCAAGAGAAAGACCCAGCAGGAACCAGATCTATGAACTGCAGCAAAAGAAGCAAGAACTGCCCCCTGCACTCTGGAAAATAAATACATACACACAGGCCAGCCACCGCATGAACAAATTTAGCAGCATGAACAAGAAAGACCAAATCAATAAATGCCAGATAGTGGACAGCAACAGGTAATTTGGAGAGCAAAGAAGCACTTTATGGGTGGCTCCCTGTGGTCTACCTCTGGGCCCACAAATCACCTAGGAGTCAGCAGTTACAAGCCCAGGCGGGTCAGGAATGGAGAGGATTTTTCTGACAATGATATTGTCGGTCTTCTTCTTTCTTTAAAAATTTTTTTAGAGACAAGGTCGCTCTCTGTCACCCAGGTTGGAGTACAGTGGCACAATCATGGCTCACTGAAGCCTCAAGCTCCTGGGCTCAGGCAATCCTCCTGCCTCAGCCTCCCAAGTAGCTGGGACTGCAGGCACACACCACCATGCCCAGGTAATTTTTAAAATTTTTTTCTGGAGTCTAGGTCTCGCTATGTTGCCCAGGCTGGTCTCGAACTCCTGGCCTCAAGTCATCCTCCAAACTCAGCCTCCCCAAGTGCCAGCATTACAGGAGCGAACCACTGTACTGGGCCCAGTTTTCTTCTTTAGAGTTTATGAAAAATTAAAATTGAAACAGGTTCACAAATCATGGTCCATTGACTCAAGCCAAGCACTCGGTTTTCAGTTATCGAGCAAAAAACATATACATATACCTGGGCACTGTGGGTTCTCCTAGCACTCAGCCAAATCATGTTCTTCTCAGTTCCTTCTATTGGAAAAAAGAGGCCACAGTGAGGGGTCAAGACTAACAAAACCAGTTCCCTCCAGGAAGACGCAGGAAATGGGCTTATAATAGGAGTTATTGTTCCTGGCAAGCGTGGTCCACTTAGAGGCCACTGGGAGGTGCAGAGCTGCTGGTGAGCATCTACTTATTACTCCCCAGCCAGAGCGACCACCACGCTCCCTCCCACTTCCCTGCACCCCTGCATTTGTTTATACTAACTTTGGCTGAAGACCAAGACTCTGGTCCTGTGGTAACCAAAGACTTATTGCAGAGGCCTGGCTACCTGCAGACGTAGCAATATGAGCAACACTGTATGTTGTTCTCTTTCTGCTGTCGGAATGTTCCAATTTTCCTTAAAACTTGCCCTGTCTTATAGGGTGCAATTCAAGCATGCGGCAAGTAGCAACTTACTCCAGCAACCTGATATTTTTCCTACTGAATCCCTGAAGCTTCAGCTTTGGTAGACTCCTGGCTGGAGTCCCGAGTCACAAAAGGCTCCAGATTAGCTGGCTACTCCCCTGCAGAGAATTCTCTCTGCCTGTGTCCTACCACAGCTGAGTCAACTCCAAAGTGCGCATTCTTTCTGTCACTCGCAAATCCAGTAGCAGTTCCAATACCTGCTTAGCCAGGAGTTTCTCAGTTGCAAGTAAGAGAAATCCATTACAAACTTATGCAAAATGAGAATGTTGGGCTCATATAACTGAAAAGACCGGAAATTTCTAGCCTCACATCCAAGTGGACCTGAGTGCTCATGAAATGTCATCACGGGACTAAGAGAGTGGAGAGAAACCACCTTGTGAAATAATCTGCCTGTTCCTCTGCTGCCCGCTGACTTGTGCCCATTCTGTGCTGGGAAGGTGGCCCTGAGCAGATGCGGGTGATGTGGTCCTGGTGGTTGATGAGGCCAGAGGACAGAGATCTTCCTGCTCCTAGCTCCTCCACAAGAACTCCGACATGTCCCAAACTTGTGAGGCAAGGGCGATGAATTAACCAATTTCCAGTGCAAGTGGAAAAATGCATTTTTAGAGTTAAAGGGATTCTTGCCTACTAAAGATCTAAAAAAATAATTTTAAAGTGTTGCCTATGGAGAATGGGGAAAAAATTTGCAAGAGATACACTGGGGGCTTTGCTTTTCATTACAAGGCCGTCTGATGATATTTAATGTATTACTATATGCAAGGGCTAGCTCAATAAATGTTTAAAATAGAAATAATAAATGGAGATTTATATATTTTCAGGATCAAGCAGGTGTTCATATAGTATAAATCCAAGTAGGAGCATACTTTTCTATTTCTCAATGCTAAATTTGCTAAATATTAGAGGAATTTAAGATCTATGTAATTTGAGACAAAGTATAGCTTTGGATTTTGATTTTGGCTTTTGGTTCTACCAGGAGCAGCACATTAATAATAAAGTAATGCTCATTCTAAATCCTGATCAAGAAAGTGCAAAAATAGAAAATGACGAATCAATCTCAATTAGGATTACAGTTGGAAAAAAAAAACTAAATTAAAATACAAGAAAATTAAATTCAGTGGTATATTAAAAAATAATCTACTGATACTAAGTAGGATTTAGGCCAAGAAAAGAAGACTAATGTTCTATTTGGGCATCTATTTGTATAACACAACAAGATGACAGACATATTTCATTATCTCAGAAGTCATTCAATTTAATTAAATGCATTCCTTGATTAAAAAAAAAGAATATGCAAAAAGCATTCAAAAGCAGAACACAATGATACTTTCTTTTCATAGCAAGGAATATATATCTGTAGCCATTATCATTATTGTAGCAAAATCTTGGAGATAATACTTTTAAATTTAGCACTACTAATGATTGCTAACATCATTGTAATTTTAAATGGTTCTGGAATATATAGTCAATTAATAAGACATGAAATGAATATAGGATGTATAAATATTAAAAAAGGATGGAAAATAATATTCAGATTCAGATAATATAATTTTTCTATCAGGAAAACTTAGAAAATTAAAAATTTAATAGAACTTAAAAATATACTAAAGGTAAAAATTATTTTATATCAGGGCTCAGTGTCTGCAACTGGTCATTGATTAGACATTTATCCAGAATTTTAGTATTTATTATTATGGTTCTAATCATCTGTGCCTTCCATATGGCATCAAAAAAAAAAATTCATGTAAATGCTATAATCTGAGGCAGTTTATGTTCTTAATAAGCTACCTGGGGTACTTCTTAGCAGGAATTTTTTTCTCAATGGTGGCTACATTTGTCTGTATTTTCCAAGCTATTTTTTTTTCAGTATAAGTAATAAAAAGTTTTTGAGGATCTCTAGCTCAAAATCCAACATTCTTTCTAAAAATTTTATGACTGTATCTCGAAATGCAAAATTAAACACCCCATTCCTTCATATTCCTTCTCTCCTTTTCCTCAGGTGTAAAATGCTGGAATGTTGCCCTTTAAATGTTTCCTGACCACTCACGTAATAAACAGCCTAATTACAACATGTTCTAGAAATTTAGGTAATCTTTTCTTCTAGTCTGATACAAGCTAACACACACACGCAATTTAAAAAAATCATGATGTGCCTTTGTAAATGCAAACAAAGTAAAAATGACGAAATATATATTATTTTCAGTTTTTCTATCTACACGCTCCAAACTCTGATATTTAGAAATTTTTAGTGTGCCATGTACAACTTGCTCTTTAAACTGGTAAGTTTGAGTGGAGCTGTAATAGATATTTTAAAATGCTGGCAGAAAACCTATCAGGAGCAACATTCTGGAAGCTGCAAGTGTGATAAGGAAAAACATGCATGGAAACAGCCTCAAAAAGCTGTTGCCAGGCTGTGAAGGTTGGCCGCTTACCACTCAGGCAGGAACACAGGAACACCCGTGTGGCACCAGTGTCTGCAGAAATGTCAAGGGGCAATTCTATGGCGAGGTTACAGTTACATTTAGAGCTCAGTGCTGTATTTAACTGGGAGAAAAAAGGAAAGTTATTTCCAACAGATTGCATAAAAGAGGATTGTGCCCGCCCTAGTGTGTGTCACTCATATGAAGGCCGTGACTTTGGATTGATGGTGAAAGAGAAAAAAGAGTTACGCATAAGGGGACATTATGCACGAGCTTTAGTCAGGTTTCCTAAAGAAAAGGACAGCAGACATGATGGAGGTTCGGGGAATCTATTCAAACAGCTTTTCAGTACACACTGAAGGAAGAATCTACTGCCACCTTACGGCGGAGCTCTTGGAGAGGAAACTTGTAGGTTAAAAAGAAGTAAAACAAAAACCCTCTGAATAGCTAAAGGAATAGTTGCACATTCCAGTAAATATTCACCAGCTTCCTATGTGCCTATTATTGAGCTAGGTGTTGAATAGATACCAATTAATATTACAGGAGACCCCTCAGCATGGCAGGAAGACACCCTTATTTGGAAAAACAAGTCATTCCTAAAACAATGAAGTAAAAATGCAAGATAAGTGATCAGGACAATAACTGAATCCAAAGGTGAGGAAATGAACCCCAGGTGTGGAGCCCTTAGGAGACACTGTCTGAATGAGGACTACTGGGAGAACATTTACATGAAAAGTTGATTCATTTTTAGAAATTTGTTTTTATATATTTTTTTTCAGTAAAATTATCAGTTGCCAGTGTAAGAAAACACAGAGCTATATAGCGATAAAATATTATTATGCATCTAATAATATATTGCATTTTGTTCATTTTAGCAAACCTTTTATTTTGGAACTTTTTAAGATTTACAGAAAAGTTAGAAAGTACATAAGGGTCCCATATACCCCACATGGAGTTCCCCCTATTAACATCTCACTATAGTGTGAACTAAAATAAAATCTTAAGGCTCCCCCCCACCAGCTGACTGAATGGACCCCCTCTTGGCCAAGGGGATACCCTCAAACTAAACTGCCTTCCAGGAGGAAGGAGGTCAGACATGCCTCATCATGCCCCCTCCCTTCTTGGGGACATCCTTTGCAACCCTCTAACAGGCCTAAGCATATGGAAGACACACCTGCAGGTCCTCAATTTACACAATAAATATATGTCGTGGTGGCTTGTCTCTGATTAACAGCTCCTATGTTAAAATATTCCAAGCCTTTAAACAATGCTTCATGTCTTTAACCAATTACAAGTTAAAGAATCTTTAAACCCATCTATAACCTGTAAGCCCCCCCTTCAAGATGGCCCACCTTTTCAGGCCAAACCAATGTATGCCTCGCACGTATTGATTTATGACTTTACCTGTAACCCCTGTCTCCCTGAAATGTATAAAACCAAACTGTAACCCAGCACAGCTCAAGGATTCTTGGGCGTGGCTCTGGCTCATGATCCTCAAATTTGGTTCAGAATAAATCTTTTTAAAATTATTTTACAGAATTCGGCTTCTTTTCCATTAACAATAGTATGGTACCTTTGTCTCAAGTGGGGAACAGTTATTGATATAATACATTATTATTAACTAAAGTTCATGTTTTATTCAAATTCTCTCTGTTTTTTCCTAATACCCTTTTTCAGTCTCAGGGCCCCAGCTAAGGTCACACATTACGTTCACTTGCCATGTCTTCTTAGCTTTGGCGGTTTCTCAGACTTTTGCTTTTGATGGCCCTGAGAGTTTTGAGGAGGACTGGTCCGTTACGCTGTAGGAAGCCACTCTCTTGGAATCTGTCTCACGTTTTGCTCATGATTAGAAAGTGGTCATGGATTTTGGTGTGAAGACCACTGAGGTGAAATGCCCTTCAGTGGCATCATATCACACTTACATTCTACCTGCCTGATTTGTGGCTGTGGATCTCAAGCTCCGTCACCCAGCTGAGGTAGGGCTCAACAGGCTTACCCACCATGTGGTGGCTCTGTCCTGCTCCCTGTCCCTCCCACACTCTTCAGAAACAGGTCACTGTGACAGCCCACACCTGCGGAGTGGGATGTGCTCCATCCGCTTGAGGGTGGAGTGTCTGCAGAACCCATTTGGAATCCTGTGCTAGAAATTTTTCTATTCTGATGCTTTTATTTATTGATACAATCATTCATTTATTTATGTACCCATTTTTTAATACTTGGGTTAAATCCAATACTATTTTTTTTCACTCAGATTATTTCAACTTTGGCTGTTGGGGGTTCTTTCTATTGGCTTCTATATCTTTCAATATACCCCATCATTGTGGGGTTTTGCTTTGCTTTGTTTTTGAGTATTTCAGCATTTCCTGACCTGTAAGATGCTCCAAGCTCATCTTGTATATGTCCTGCTTAGTCTAAAAATCAGTCGTTTCTCCAAGGAGCTCTGGTTCCTTTTCTTAAAAAATGGTATTGGAACCTAAGATCTGGGAGCTGGGTATGCTTGTTGCTGCTGGGGTCTCATTGCTTCTGCACCCTCAACACTAAGAGAGCAAGGGAATATAGGTGTGGATAACCTATACCCCCATGGCAAACAACTTCATTTACTACAGTACAGTGGCTATGTTCCTTTTGTATTCAGTCTTAGGGATTCCAGTCACTTCCGAAATTACTTAGGATAGCACTTCTCTCCTCCCCCAACCCCACTTCAGTGCGGTTGTGTTATACATTTGCAACACAGTTACATTCTTTTGTCACACTCTGCCTTCTATGTCACACACTCACCATCACAATATGGTACAGAATCGTTTCTCCTCCATAAAACATCCCGTGTTGTGATTTACCTATTTAATTACCTCCCTTCCCTAGTCTCTTATCAACTACTGATCTATTTACTGCCTATTTTGCCTTTTCCAGAACATCATATAAATTGAATAATATGGTAATTAGCCATTTAGAATGATTTCTTTTACTTATGACGATGCGTTTACAATTCATCCATATCCTTGTGTAGTTTGGTAGCTCATTCCCCTTTTGTTGCAGAGTAATAGCTCACTATTTTGACGCACCACAATTTGTTTATCCATTCACCTATAGAAGGACATTTTAGTTGCTTCCAGTTTTTGAAGATTATGAATAAAGCTGCCGTGAACATTCACGTACGAGTTTTTGTGGGGACATACATTTTCAAATCAATTGGGTAAATGCCCAGGAACACAATTAGACAATTGGACAATAAGGCTATATATAGTTTTGTAAGAAACTACCAAAACTTCTTCCAAAGTGGCTGTATCGTTTTGCACTCAGATGAGAGCAATGAATGAGAATTCTTGTTGTTCCACATTCTCTCCAGTATTTGCTATTTTAGAGATCCCCACTACCCTATTTTAGCCATTCTGATAGATGTGTAGTGGTATCTCAGTGTAATTTAATTTCAGTTTCCCTAATGACATGATGTTAAGCATCTTTCATGTCCTTATTTACCTATACATTTTCTTTGGGGAAGGATCAGTTAAGATCTTTTGCTTGTGTAATTATTGTGTTGCTTTATTTCTCACTGTTGAGATTTAAGAGATCTGTGTATAGTTTGCACACAGGGCCTAAGCCAAACAGGTGTTTTGAAAATATTTTCTCTTACATATTTATTCTCATATCGCCTTTTTTAACGGATATAATTTAGTTAATAGTTTATCATTAATTGATGCATAAACTTCTACCACTTCCTTACCTATGAAGCAAGCCCACTTCAAGGTCAAACCATTTGTTAAATATTTTGGCAGAGAGGAAAGGAGATAAAAAAGAAACAGGAAATCATCAGATGAGTTCCATAACTGCTTTTTATACTTTGGAGCTTTTATACACATTTCTCCCCAGGTCTTCTTGTGAGCATTTACAGGAGCCGTTACCAGACAAAACTGAATAAGACCCAATGAAACAATTCTTAGCATCTAAATAAACAATAAACTGAATGTGTCCTGACCCCAGAAGGGATTGGCTTCAGCCAGGTGCTGCAAGAGGATGCACAGAGCTCTGTGGAAACCTTCAGTACATGGTGCATGAACAGCAGGCCAACACGGAGGCATGGATTAGGGTCCACTCAAAGGAGCCTTTGTCTGTGCACAATTTGGGGGCAAATTTCCCACCACCTTCAGCCTCTAGCCTGCGCCATCCGAAGCCTGGGCTGATGGAGACAGAGGGCCTCGGCGTGTGCAGCCTCCTGACTCCATTGGTACTCCCACATCCTCTGAATTATTTCAGTATTACCTATCTATCTATGATCTAAGTTTTCCAATAATTTTTGAGGTTGGTCAACTTCTGTCAAGCTGAGTAGCTGTTCATGGGATGTAAGAAAAGCCTTACTGTAACAGCAGAATGTGTCTTTCCTTGATTACTATGGTAGGTCATATTTCCCCTGCTCTGAGTCACTCAAATGTCACAGTGATGCCCTGACACTTAATATCTAGAAAATATTGGCTTGATCCACATTTTATGACATGTTAAGTCCCAGAGATCTCACATTCCAGGGGCTTCTCGCTAAGCACCTGCTTCTGCTGAATTGAAGTTCGGATCACATTGGTGTCCAGCACATTCATTCTTGCTTCATACCACCGGAGTCTAGGTGGGAGCTTAGGCCTCTTTCCTTGATTTCACGCAAGCAAAAAAATAAATAAGTAATATTCAGCACCATGAACACCCAAAACTGACCATTTGAGAGAGTAGCAATTTCTGCTGAAGATTTCAGGATTTGGAGCAAATTTATACAACAGCAAGAAAACAACTTAAATATCAGACATCCTTTTCTTTTACAGCCCTCTCAACCCCCCAAGACCCAAGAATTTTTACTCTAGTGACAGCCGAAGTGTGGCCCCAACAGTCTGTTAGCGTGCTGCTGGCACCTGCCTTCTCTGGTTTTTCCTTCTCTCCCCACTCCCCACCCTCAATGGCCCACCAACCTGCCTCTAAATTCTTCATCTTCTGTTACGGAGCAACAGTGAGCCTACATCTCTGGGGTCACGTTTCATCTCAAATCTCTCCAGTGGGCTCAACAGAACAAAAACACCTTTTAGTGATTATGTCAGAAACATAAAGAGCAGGCAGAAACCCAAAGTTACCTCTAACTGGCTACTTCAGCAGGAGATTTTATCCTTGGGCGGCATTTGTGGGTTTTAATATGCTTTGTCTCCAGCACACCTGTGTTTACTGTGGCAGCGTGAAGTCAGCTGAGATGCAGCTCCTTCCTCTCTCTGCATTATCTGTTCTCCGAGAGAAGATCAGGAAGGCGGCAGTGCTGGTGGTCTTGGGCAAATCTGGACATGGTGCTGCTCGCAGTTCCCCCAGGGGGGAGCTGGATCAGTTCCTGGCATCCTGTGCATTTTCCTGGGATCCTATGGGTGTCAGGAAACCCATGCACTTATATCGAAGGCAAAACCACATTTTTTCTGTGTTGAATATCAAACCATTTCATCTGATTGGCTTTTCTCATGAATGAAATCCTATCTGCCAGATTTGGGTTAATGGTGACAACATTCTTTGTTGTCCAAAACTCTCTTATAATTTAAAGTAAATACACACACACACATTATATAGGTGAATATATACATGTATATATATTTGAGTTATTTTAATATAAGTGTTGAAGAAACCTGTGTGCTAAAACTACTTTTTTATTAAAAACAAAAGGAAATTGAAGAAACTATATACAGTAACAGTATAATTTTTAATCATATAAATGAGAAAGTCATCATTTTAGCTATAAAATATTCATTGATGGGTGACTATAGTGCTATGAATTTAAAATAATTATTAGATTTATAAATTTAAATTCTTAGGATCAAAATTCTTGCATAGAGTAACATATAACTGTGTAAATATATCACATGAAAATGCAAAGAAAAAAATTTTTCTAACATCTGCTGTATCATTTGCTATGAACATTATAATACTAAGAAGTTGTTACCAAAGAATATTTACAAATAGAAAAAGAACATAAGGCTTCCAGGATGGCTAACTTTTGCCGTTCACACATATAAAGCCACGATTAAAATCCAAGAACTAAAAGTAGCTGTATCCAGCTGTCCAGATAAAATCTGCATCCTTTGCTATGTTTATCTTGCATAATCATTGAACCTCTGATGTTCCCTGAGAGGAAACACTCTGTGAGATCATTCTCACCTTATCCCATTACTGTGTCACTGAGGGGTAGCATACATAGCAATTATTTGTAAATATTTCCATATTTATTATCCCATTAGGTCAGAGAAGTGAAAAAGCAAACGTAAATCTAAAAGTACCTTTAAGAAGGCATAATTGAATGTTATACTCCCTTTAAAATCATATGTTTGACAGAAGAGCCACAGTTTTCCAAATATATACATCAGGAAGAGCTTAGCACAAGTAAAATACTGCACTGAAAAAATAGCACAAGTGAAATTCCATGTAGGGAAATTAAACCAATTTTGTCACAAAAAAAAAAATTGAAAATTCCACAGAATTAAAAAGAAAATAAAAGCATTAAAGAAAAACGAGCAAAGCCCACAGTTGATGGGCTTTATAAAGGCCAATTTGCTGACCACCTATAGCAATGATGAAATGCATCACTGTGAGACCTGCTGCCAGGTGCAGGGGAACCATGTCTAACAGTTCAGGCACACGTTCTGCACCCTGAGTGCTCAGTGCACATCCTGGCTTTCACCCTCGAGCAAGGCATAGGACCCAGCTGAACCTCTTCCATGCTCTCCAATGTACCGCGGTGGCGATGCTGGAGGTTGGGTGCCTGCTGAACAGTGCAATGCATGTGAAATAATTGTCATAATACCTGGCTCCTGGTACTGCGTGTTCGATACAACTGTACTGTTTTTGTGAAAATGCAATGTTTTATACGTGCAGTTAACATAATAGAACCTCAAGCAACGTAAGACACAGGACTTTAAAAAAAATCTAGTCAGCAGTTTATTCTTGTTCCGTTGTTGCTACTTATCAATGGCTCTTTCCTTCATTCCTGGATGTTTGCTGAGATCACTTGCTGGGTTGTGTGGACACCCACTGACCAGAACACTGAATCTATCTCAAAACACCTTAACAGCGGTCCCCACCCTTTTTGGCACCAGGGACCCGTTTCACGCAAGACAATCTTTGCACCGACGGGAGGCGGACTGCGGGGGAAGGCTGAGCTCAGGCGGTGATGCGAGCGATGGGAGCGGCCGCAGATAGAGACGAAGCCTCGCTGGCCCACCCTCTGCTCTCCTCCTGCTGTGCACCCCCCAGTTTCATGGAAGACAATTTTTCCACCCACGGCACTGTGGGTGTGGGGGAGGGGTGGCGGAGTTCTGCGCCAGGTCCCTAACAGGCCGGGGACTTGGACCGGGGGTTGGGGATCACAGCCTTAAAAGGTTGAGGGTAAAAAATAAATAAATAATATAGATCTAATACAAATAAAGTAAAAAATAGACTTAATTCAAAAGTTCATCCAATTGATCACATGACTCAAAGAAGGCAGTTTAGTCAGCTCAATTTCATGGATCAAACCACATACGTAGCAAATAACAGCAATAGCGGTCATTGCAGGACCGCAGCAATAACAGATGCAACATTCCGGACAGGCAGCATTCCAAAGGTTCATATTTTTAACTTGAATCACAGCATAATTTGTGTTTAACCTCATTTATATATAAATGACATTTACTTTAATATATAATAACATATATATATAATATAGATTATGATTCTCAGAACACTCTGTTAAACCAAAATTCCTCTTCTAATAATCCCCTAAGCCTCCTAATAGGACTTTCTCCATACATTACAGCTATGGGATATTCCTAAGGGAAAAGTACAGGGGGGAGGGACTTTCTGCTGATGTGGAAACACTGTAGAGCTCCCAGGCTGCAGCTGAAGCAGAAAGATTCATTAGATTTCATCTGCTATTCTCACCTTTGGGTAAATTCAATGGTACAAGGAGGATAATGATATTTACATTGCAGAGCTTTTAATGGGAAGCAGATTTTGTGTGCTTGGCGGCAGGCACGAGGAGGTGGCAGGGTGTAGTGGGAGTCGGTAGCAGTAGTCTGGGTCACAAGGCCAGTGGACACAACATGATTCCTTTTTATGCACTTTAAGTGAAGCTATATTTGAAATACTGCTAAGAGTGATGTCCACTAATAATATATTCTTGATTAACTCGTGTATTTTTATTTTCATATAATGAAGACAAATCACTCTTAACAAAAAACAGAATTATTGAGAAAAGTAAGAAGTGATCCAATAGTGACTAATGATAATTTATTCCTTTTTTTAATGGATGAAGAGAGTAAAATAGACATAAAAAAAGGAAGAGTAAACAGAAGGTGTTGTAAGTTGAATTTCTTTCAAATATTCAGCTCGTGACGAACCCTTAATAGTCATGACATTTGCACATTGATTATTTTAATTTTGTTAACATTTAATGGTCAGTTAATTTATGCTTTTTTAAAAAAACTGTGTGTTTTATGTACATTTGAGTTCTTATATAGAAACAAAAGTTTTTACCAATGATATTTACTTTAAAGAAGTAGCCATGGCTGCCATTGTTGGCTCACCATGACATTACCTCCCATTCTTTTGGCCATTTTTGAAAGCCTATTTTTATTTTTACTTAAAAATATAAAGATCAGATAAATCTTGTTTATGGAGAAATATTTCCTACATAAATATTTAATAATAGTTACGGTGAAATATTTAATATATCACTGATAGCAATTTAATTAACTGTAAATGAGGCCTGACATGAAACCTGCTATAAAAATTTTTCTACTTCAGAATAAACTCAGACTATGTACAGTACTTGAAAACACTAAAAAATTCAAGACATCAGTGAAAGTGCTTACTTTATCATGACAAATAGGTGTGTCACATCATGTCATAACCTTAAAGGGTTGATGGCCACAAAGAAATATATCATTTATATCCCCTTACTATTAGACTTGACATTTTGGAAGTGGCAAATATATCTTTCATGTGAAAACTATGATGGCAAAGATTTTCCATCATAAAACAAGTGTGAAGTTGACATTGTTATTTCTTTTGAGAGGACAAAAGCCATCTATTCATCTGGATCTGGCAAATAAGATACAAACATGAAAGGCACAAAAGCCACTGACAAATTGCCAGGCTGTGGTTTCCCACTTGATTACAAAGAATAGATTCAAGATCAGTGTCACCGGAGCTCAGTAAGCATAATGATAAGGGCAATGCCAATTAATAATAAAGTAATAATAAACAGTCACTTCTCATAAAGAAGACCTCAGGGAAAAAATAAAAACAACTTTGGGACGGGTTTTAAGTGGCCAGCAGGCCAGCAGAGAAGCCTCCCCGGAAGCGCAGGCTGGTGGGGAGGGCCACTGGGCAGACCGCCGCGTTCGGCCCCGCCGCAGCGAGCTCTGCATTTGCCCGACGGTTTCTGACCCTGGCTCGTCTCTGTGTATTTGGTTGCGGTCTCTGGCACCTACCAGCCAGCTGCTATATATTATTGAGACTTTCAGTCAGAGCTTCTCGATAGACTCTCAAATAGGTCACCAGACTGAAAGGACAATGAAGCAAGCAACACAAGTCAGCCAGAAATGGATCAAATTATGACTTAGCGATTTCGATTCAGAGACTCTCTCAGGGTCCAGTAAAATTTTGCCGTGTGCGCTACCTCTGTTGGGCCTGATACACCACACCAGGCCAAAATTTTTGTCTAATTTGTGTATGCAGCAACAGCATTTACTTAAAAAAGGTAAATGCTACAAATAGTATACTAAGTACAGCAACAAATTTCATACATTTACATTGTAGATAAATTGTGTATGGGTAAATACATCAAATGCAAAGTAAATTTTACCTGAAATCTCACCATCATGAAAAACGTTGTAATAATTTTGATGTATTTACACAGGACTATGTAACTAAGTTCAGCTTTCTCACAAGCTCCTATAACTTCTCAATAGTGAAACTATCTAATTTTACTGGAGCTAATTTAGTCATTTCCAGATTAAATCTTAGTTTCACGCAGGTTAACTTGGCCTCTTTTGAATGAACGGCCAGTTTTCCTGATTCCTTTCTTTCTCTTTCCCTTCCTTCGCCCGTCTCCCCTGGTGTGTTCCAGGGAGACTCACATACGACCTTGTGGTAAGAGAGCGCAGGGACGCAGAGCTCACCCCACCTCGATGCTGAACGCATGTGTGCTGTCACACGCGCTGCTGCTCTTGCCGCCACGGCAGCCGTCCGATGGCGGATGTGGCTGCAAGAACCACAGATTAGGATGAGAAACTGGGCCAGGCAGCCGGAAGGTGGCCAATGCACCACAAGCTTGTTCTTTTGGAGAGAGAGAGACAGGACAAATAAGGCTAGCCACAGTTGTGGCTCCCTGCTTAGACTACCAAACAGGGATTTATTTCACCTGTGTTTTCTGGGCAGAAAACACATTGGCCCAAGTGCTGTCACCAACAAGTGTTCAATTTAAGACCTTGGAATCACGGAGGGCCTCATACACATGCAGTGTCTTATGAGCTTTCTTATGTCTCTTGGGTCTCCCCTCCCCTCCTATGCCCCACACGCTAACTTTCCTTACACATGCCAAATGGATCGTTACTCACCATCCACCGTCCACATGTAACACTCCTGTGTCATCCGCACAGCTTGCTTTTCCCTGTCTTTGATGGCAGAGGAGAACTTTTTCAACTAGTTCAGCAAACATACAGGGTGCTCAGCTCCTTAGCTAAATATGTTTCTAATACTAGATCACAGACATTTTTATGAAGATTGTAAGGTTTAAAACATGTTCTCACCATTTTAAATTTGCTTTTGGAAAAGTACCTGCAGTCCTCTTCAAAGTCACAATTTATGGAAAACACATTTGAAAATGTTGACAGCTTCATTGACTCTCCTGTGTAAATGACAGGAAAGTGCTCTCCTTACAGAGGCTGAAATAACGTGTGAGCTTAGGGGAGAAAACTCTTCATAATGTAGAAAATTCTCAATTCATGTTTTCCTTTTGAAATATGTAAATATTTCAGCCCAAATGTTTTTACATATGTATTCAATTCATCCCATTCCAGAGAACCTTTCTTTCACATATACTATTATAATATTACACAACAAAATTCACCAGAGATATTATCTATTTGTTCTTCTGTTGAATGTTTTAACAAATTTAGATTCTGTAAAATCACATTCTTCTTAAATCAATTATATCTGGCTACAGAATACAAATTATTAAATTAATCATGAGTGTTCCATCAGAGTACTCTACCTAAAGATGGAGGCATTCCAAAATGTTATTTTTTTTTTAAAGTAACACTTGTATATTACTTGAGCCATTATTCCTTAAGTCATTCAATTCCTTTTGAAGTAAATTTTAGTGTTTCCTCTTTGCAGGATTTGTTTTCAATAATTACACATTCCTAAAGCTGAAAATGTATGGTATTTTATGGTATTTTAGTCATTGAATAATGTTCTTACAGTTTTGCAACAGAATTTAAACAGTATGCAACCAGATTTTAGAGGACTCTTTCATTAAATATAGTTCAATGCCACTGTAGATACCACAGTTAACTTAGCTTTCTTCAAATGTCATATACCTTTCTAACTGAGTTTTTGATGGGCGGTAAAGAAAGAAAACATATTCTACCATGTTGACATATACTATATATAGATAGTCATGATATATCCATGGATAGATATATCCAGAGATATATCTATCTATATGATTTACCATAAGTTTCATTATCTGCATTTGGTAGTTGTGTAGTTAAGCTACGATAAACGTATGAGTATAAAATATTTGTAATAACTATAGATTTCATTTTTATTGGTAAAATAATGTGGTTGGTTTGGACACAGTATGAATTATGTCTTTAGAACAACCTTTCAAGTGTATTTCTGCTGCAGAGGTTTTTGTAATATAATAAGAACACCATTTGTTCCATGATGCTGTGAACAATCAAGAAATATTTGGCTTTCTAAAAAGAATGAGCTTTTTATCTGAATTTATAATTTCAATACCATTCACAATAATATTAATTATTTCACCTGTGACAGAATAAACATCCAAAACCTTTCTCAAATTTCCTGTAAAAAAATAAAAACATTATTAGAATTAATTAATTTTCTATTTGAAGCAACTGACACTGGTATAAAACAGTTATCATTTAACTCTGCATTTTTTATAGTAATGGAACTTACACGATAACAAACTTTTTCTTTTCATACATGTATAAGAAAACTTAGAATGAAAAATCAGCAAAATTAATAAAGAAGAATACAGCACTGACTACTGACTGCAAAACTGGCAGAGGTAACCATGTGCAGTTAGATGCCAGCCATTCCCTCTGCTTATGCCTGGGCACACTTTGTTTTATCAGGAAGATTTCAGCATGCTATTCTTAAAAGAGATGTGTTTGCCAAGTTGGGTTTGGAAATGGCTGGAGAAGTAAGCAAGGTCATCACTGAGCATTCTTCAGACTTAACCTCGTATTAAAAGGATCATTTTGCCAGTCGCAAATGTTATCTCACACATTCCTCAACCAGATCATGGCAGAAGCTGGAAGTACAAAGGGGCAATCTATCAAGCCTACCCCAACTTGAATTACTTGAATTCAACAAAGAGTGACGCTATTTTCATTTTAAAAAACCAAAAGAATTGCTAAACTCAATGGAACTTAGAACAACAAAAGTAAACCATGATATATCATCATTCTAGTTTTAATTGATATGAGCAGATGTTGTATCTGGAACCCCACATAAAGCTGCATTTGGGGTGAGCCATGCCTTTGATGAGAAGTGAAATGCAAAGAATAATAGGAATAATAGTAATAATCTCACAAAGTGAGGATCAAGGAAACGTGCCCATCTCAGCCTTGGCCCTGGGTGGGGGAAGGTAAACAATCTCCACTGTGAAGCTAAAACACAATAGTGTCTTATGTGAGTTTGGAGCCTGAACCCCTATTGCTTACATGGTCTCAACAAACAAACAAATGAAAAATAAATAATTTAATGTAAAACAGTCTCAAATTAGTATTTTCCAAATGTAAATGACAAAAATAAATTTAAAATTTTTTTCTCTAAAGTTTTATGTACTTTTAACCCATTCCTCAAACTATTCCCACCTAAAAAGATTACAGCATATGAATTCAAAATTCAAATCACAGAAATTATGACAAAGATACTTGGGGTCAGCACAAACACCAAAACCAGGCTTTTTTAATGATGAGATTTTGGAATTATGAGATATAGGATTATATTATATATATATATATACACACACACACACACACATACTTAATATGTTTCTGTAAATAAAAGAGAAATTAAAAACTTAAGTATTAAAAGATGTCCAGGAAGAGTTGAAAAATCATCAAGTAAAATGTATAGAGATGGAAAATGGAAAACTGTCATTGTATTCTCAATGACCTTGTTAAACAGCAAAATACATACATTTAAAGAGAAAAATCAAGGGGCAAGACATAGCTCCATTAGGGGGAAATAGTCAGAATGTACCACAGAGACGAGGAGATGACACATCAAAGGTAGGAATCAAAAATGTAATATCTAACTTATCAGATTTTCTGCAGAAAGGAACACAAATATTGAAGGGTGGTAGATGGCAAAGAGATAATGACCAAAATATTTTATGTATTTGAAACTTGGAGTAGTTGCAGGAATAGTCAAATAGGCCATTGAAACAGAACAAGGAGCTCTGAAAGTGAAACCATCTATGTTAAAGTTTATGACACAAGAGGTGGTCACCAAACTAGATAAAACAAATCAGCTTGAAACACTGGTTACACATATGAGATTACAGTGGGACATTCAGAACTAGAAAAAGGCAAAAAACCTTTTGATTATTAGTTTTACCAATATTTTGTCTGTTGTTGTCTTCCTACTATTCTAGACTTGCTTGTTTTGGTGACATGGTAGTATGTTCCAAGAGAAAATTGTGTTGGGTAACTATATTTGTCAGTTAGAGCTGCTATAAAAAAAAAAATACTGACGAAAGTACTGTAATCCTAGCACTCTGAGAGGCCAAGGTGGGAGGATTGTCTGATCCCAGGCGTTCAAAACCAACCTGGGCAACATTTCAAGACCCCGTCTCTAAAAAACAATTTTTTTTTTAAATAAGTTGGACATGGTAGTGCACAGCTGCAGTCCCAGCTACTCAGGAGGCTGAGGCAGGAGGATCACTTGAGCCCAGGAGTTCAAGGTTCTAGTGAGCTAGGATTGCACCACTGCACTCCAGCCTCAATGAGACAGCAAAAAGCTGTCTCTTAAAAAAACAAAAAAGAAGCCACAGCCTGGGTGGCTTAAACAACAGAAATTTATTTCTTACATTTCTGGAAGCTGAAAATTTGAGATCAAGGCGCCGGCAGGATTGGTTTCCTTCGAGAGCCTTGGGAGGAGGCTCGACAGGAGCAGTTACAATAGCAAGTGGAGTCTAAGCCCCAGATTCTATGTGGGCAAGTAACCCCAGTATGCCAGTGTTTATACACTAGTTCATTGATTTATTAGATGTTAGGTGTTCTTTCTTTTATAGATTTATTGCTTTTTACACTGGCATGATTTTTTTTGTTTGTCTATGTTGTCATCAGCGGGTATATTTTGAGTACTCTAATACTAAGCTTGTACCACTTTCAAAAACTTGTCAGCCACAGCATTAAAGAAAACACAAATATTTATCATGTGGTTCTAGAAGAAAAATCTTACTGTATCATGAATTAGATGGGTGCAGGCATCGTTATTATACACCCCAAAAAGTTGAAATTTCAGAGGTTCCTATAGATCTGCTGTCCCAAACCCCCAGGCTGCGGACGGTACCAGCGAAGGGCCTGTTAGGAACCGGACCGCGTAGCAGGAGGTGAGCGGCAGGTGAGCAAGTGAAGCTTTGTCTGTATTCACAGGCGTTCCTCATTGCTCACCTTCCCCACCCCCGCTGCCTCCAGGTCCATAGAAAAATTGCCTTCTGTGAGATGGGTCCCTGGTGTCAAAAAGGTTGGTGACCACTATAATGGAATATACACCCCTATCTGATTCGATAGGTGATGTGAGTGCCTTCCATGGGGTCGCTCAACAAATGCATATTTGTTGTACTATGCTAAATGTGTCTTTAAATAATTTAGCCCTTTAAAAAATTTTATATTAACAACCCAGGGCCCCATTCTATTCAATAACAATGGACATTCATGGCCTCATTCTAAAGCCACGTCTCCTCACACGGTGAGGATATTTGTCAACATTTATGAATATTTTCCCCATTTTCTTTGCTAGGTTCAATCCATAGATTTTTACCTTTTAGTAATTTTTTTTTACTCTTATTGTCTCTGTTTGATTTTAATATAAAAAAAAACACAAATGTAGATCTGCAGGATCAATCTTAATTATCCCATTCACACCACAGTCCTTCATTTGTTGGGGGAAAAGGTGGGGAGAAGAACACAAAGATTTCAAAAATGGAATTTAAAAAATTAGCACCGCTATTCACATAAGTAGATACCCTTCTGCTAAGCATTATATCGCACCATTGGATGTATGTACACTAATGTGCTCATGTTAAAAAGTCTCATTACTTGGTATTTATAGTTTATAATACATTGCTTCTGGAGCTGGCTGCACATAAACAAGTTTTACCTCATTACCTTGTTAATTGACTAGAAGACTCATCAATTAAGACATTAAGCCATTTCTTGTTCATAACTTCAGACTTTACCTGCAAAGCATTTGGAAATACCAAGGTCTCTTAGGCAAACCATTCTCTGACAGTCACTCATAAATCATGTATTTTGGCACATCTCAAGATTCTATTTGAAGAATCAGCAGTGCATCCTGAAGGAGTATGAAAAAATCAGTTTTCCGCATTAATCCAAGTTCGTTTATCTAGCCTGTTCTTGGCAATAATCTGATCACCGATCGCTAGCTATAGAAATGCTCAGTGCCAATCACCAAACATATTATCTTCTCTTTGATCTTTTCTTTCGTCTATATAAATACATCGATTTCATGGAATCATGCCATTTTTTAAGTATTTGATCACATACCCAATCCTAACCATATAAAAGCACTTCTTATAAAAGAAGTACACAGAGACTAAGAACTCCTGACGCAAAATTTATAATGTTGCATTTTAAGAAAAATGTAGGTGACCTAGTTGGTTATGGAAGGCAGAATCTCACGCAATCTTTCAAAACGACCCTATAGGTTATTTCAAACAACCAACTATATTACCAAGATAGCTAGAATTTACAACTGCCATCCTTTGATTGTATGTTAAATGTAGGAAACCTGAGTAATTGTTATTTGTTCTAATATACTGTTCTGATGCCTAAAATCTGGAAATAATGATATGAGCCTCTTGCATAACGATGCCTTTTTCTAAATTGTACGAGAATGTTTCCTTTTCATGCTCAATATAAATTTATTGACATTTATAAATAAGAAAT
The DNA here is from genome assembly GCA_004363605.1 of Indri indri. Classification (NCBI taxonomy): domain Eukaryota; kingdom Metazoa; phylum Chordata; class Mammalia; order Primates; family Indriidae; genus Indri; species Indri indri. Next base: position 82,014 of record RJWJ010001142.1, read on the forward strand.
TAATTTCAGAAATATCTTCTTAATAGCATCTAGAATATTCCCTGTTTCATTTAGGCACACGTGCAATTCTTTCCTCTCTTAGTGTGTAGCCCATACTTCAGTAGGTTGAATGCACACCGTGAGTTAGCAGAATGTGGTTCCCAGCAGCCTTCAATGCGAGGACAGCCAGGCATCTAATACAATGCCTGGAAGTGTTAACCACAAAGAAGTCACAGCTTTGATGCTTGCAGAGAGAGGGGATATACTCAGGTACTTGATGAAACAAACCTGGGCCCTCCAAAGTAACCAAAGAGTAACAAAGCATGTATGTCAAGGAAAATTGTTCTTGTGAGTATCCAAGGTAACTAAGTAAGAGGTATCAGCTCTGTTAAGGCACATCCTTCATCCTCCTTCCCCAGAACCGATGAATATATGGCCAGGATACAATCCTGACCCCCTTCCTAGCACACTGAGTAAAAGAATAGTTTTTAAAGTTTAATAGGAAACATATACCTAGTATGTGCCATGCATTCAAAGTGAAGATTACCTAATTTTATGAAAAAAATTACCATTTGGGGGAGTATTTCATTCTTCACCTTAATTTGCTGGGCCTTGGAGATTAGAAATGGGGTGTCCCTGCTGTCTTAGATTGCAGAGTTTCTGCAGCTCCCGCTGCCTAGCATGGCTGCACTACAGGGAAATGAGAGTGAGCGCCCTGATGGCCAGATCTTTGAGAGCTCCAGCCTTCTTCAGATTATAGTGCATCATCTAATGGGATAAAAGACCCCTGCCCTCACCACAGGAACAACTATCTTTCTCTCTCTTTGACATAATTTTTTGATCACTTTCTGTTTTTAAGATTTTGGTGGAGTGTTTTGACACAGCATTTTTAGCTCTTGGTACCCACAAAACCACCTTTTCATGTAGAAACACTGATCCCTGTCAAAACCATTTTTTTCTACCTTCTCTTCTAAAATATAAAGCATTCTCCTAGCTTAAAGCACAACATCCAAGAGATAAATGTATTACTTCATGCGATTTTGCATGATGTGTTATTTATTTAAAAATATCATTGTATCAAACTGTTAATAAATTATTGCCTCATATACATTTGTAAAATAACCAAGTAAAGTCATGTTTACTGAGTGTTGCATTTTTTAAAACAGGGCTGTATTGTTAATGCCACACGACTCTTTAAGTTTCTGGAGGCAGGGATCGTGCACACTGCATATTCGAATCCAAAAATTACTAAAAACAAAGTTTGGTATAGGCGAAAATCTCAGTCACTTTCAAGAATAAAACTATATTTGTTCATTCCGTAAGTGTCTGATGAACATCTACTATAAGGCGCACACTTTGTTCTGGCGAAACAGCAGTGGCCAAAATATAAAAGTTCCTTTCTTCCACAGATCTTACAATCTGTGTGAAATAGGCTATACAGTAGGTCATGTTTATTGTGTGCATATTCTGTGCCAAACACAGTTTTCAATATTTTGTAAGTTACTAACTTGTTTAATTCCCACAACAGCATATGACATGAGCACTATTTTATTACTGGTTTTCAGTGAAGGAAACAAACACACAGAGAAGCTCTATAACTCACCCAAATCAGCAAGGGATGGAGCCTGGCTTTGTATCGAGACAGCCTGATTTCTGAGCTTGACTGCTGACCAGCTGCTCTATGGCGCCTCTTCTTTAGTAAGGCATTGCTTATGGGGACCCAGAGCTGCCTGCTTGTCTGTAGGATTTCTCCTGGCATTTAATAAAGGGGGCTTTGCCAGCTGAATTGCATTAGGCAAGGGAATGGGCAGCATTGCATTCTTCCTGTTGCAAGTTTTAATGGCACATAAATAGTGACAGGTATGAGAAGAGGGAATTAGTGCAAATTAAAGTTTGTTCTTTGTATAAACAGAGTGTGCATGGTTAATAGGTGCATTGCAATGCCAGGGCACAACCTCAGGGCAGGAAATTAGCAAGGTCTGTGATGCTGCTAATAAGAGCAGAAGTATCATGGGTACCAATCAAGCACCTTGTTCTTCAAATGGCTGGAAAATACTGCCCAGAGAATAAGAGGACTCTTATTTATGTGATACTGGCATCCACTAAGAAATATAATAATTTTCTTTGGTTAATCCGTCACTGATAGCTAAGATGAAGGTCTTCAAGCAGAGATATTGGACAAAAATTTTCCTTTTCCAATTTTTTTTTTTTTTTGATGGTTAACTAGATACTTTTAGCATTTGCATTGTATTGATCCAGAGAGAATGATTTTGTGAAATACAGCTTAGGATAAAGGCTGAACAGCTGAGCTCACCTGTAGTCATGTGGATTTTTGACTTGTGGTGAAGGCCTCTACCACGTAGAATGACGTAGGTGGCGTACGGAGGGACCGGTTCCTCAGAGAAGAAGGAATTTATGCCTCATTCAGTTTACTTTAGACTTCTGTGTATTGTTCTTTCCTCTCATTATCTTCTCCCACAAACTAACAAGATCCTTTTGTTTTTCTAACCAAGGGGAAAGGCCTCTTGGTTAGAGGAGTGTTTGCCACCAACATCTAGAGAGTTCACGGACTTCTCTAGCTGCAGTAGTTTTGAAAAGTTTCCCTTTAGCCAGGAATGCAAGTGTCATTCAATATTCATTCAATGAATGTGATTTTAATTTTTTTTTTATTTCAGCATATCACAGGGGTACAAATGTTTAGGTTACATATATTGCCTTTGCCCCACCCAAGTCAGAGCTTCAAATGTGTCCATCTCCCAGATGGTGTGCACGGTCTAACTAATTTTCAATGGGCATGGATTAATACTTAATTATAACACTTCTTAAAATATTATTTTTAACTCAATTGCCTTTTATGCACTGCATGCATTTTCATAATTCAGAGAAGCATCTGAGGATTGAAGAAATATAAGTTCCATTTTCCCATCTTCATGCCTTGAAGCAATATATATGCCTTCATATTCCGTAGTAAATACCAGTCATCCAAAACTTTTCAGGGGGCCACAAAATTACTATTGCATCAATATAGTTCTTTATGATATGTTTTAAATAATACTAAGCCAAGAGTAATTAAAATCCTAGCAAGGAGTCAGTGTTGTATAGATATAATTCTAAAGCAGAGTCTCTCACAATGAATATGTGATCCCAGGAAGGTGACAGCGGAGACCCCAGGAGGAATGTGGGGTAGGTAGGGTAGGATAGTGAGCTCAGCCCTCAGAACATCAGTGTGGGGCTTAATTCTTCATTGACACAATGTCCTGCCTCCAACATCTTTAGCAAATGGAGCCACCTACATAATCATTAATGACTACTCTCTCCTATTAAAATAGGCACTTCATTATCAGACCCCCTATACGTTAGTGACTTACTGCTTGTCTCTGACATCCACTTAGCTGGACCACAAGCTGAGTAAGGCTATGAATTTGTCCAAAATTTGTACGAAAACAACAGGGACGTTTTATTATTTCTCTATTTTATTTTTTACTTGTCCTATTTTGCACACGGAATCGCAAACGCTTCCCAGCAGGCTGTGGGCATACCTGTTTGAATAGCTGTCCCAGGGGCACTAAATGTATATTTTTAGACTAAAGAGTAAGCAGTCAGTTCGCCCCTGATGACTTATAGCTGCCAAGGGAACTAGGAGACAAGAGTGTGTTTGTTAAACAATTTTACTTCCGTGAACTCTTAAGTCTCTGAATAGATGATCATGGTCTGTAACTTCTAATTTTGTAACAGAACTGATTAAGACTCACATTGAGTGCACCAAATTATAATCTTTATAGCATGCTTCACTCAGTATCTGACTTGCTATTAGCCAGATTGTCATGAGATCTCCAAGTTCCAGAGATTAATTGCAAGGAAACATTTAACATACAAATTACCTTGAATTCAATGAAAAGTCTGTTTGGCTCTGTTTTTTTATACCCAGAAACAAAACACTCATCACTCCCACTGCTCAAAAGGCCCCAGCCATTCTATTTGAATTGCAACCTGTGTCCCACCCCATACTACTAAAGCTTTTTAGCCATAGCAATATTTTATCTTAGCATTTATGGCCCTCTGTAGTACTATATAGTTGATATATTTATTATAATTATTTTTTATTGTCTATCTCCCCCTGCTAGAATGCAAGTTCCTTGAAGATGGGGATTTTTGTCTTTCTTGTTAACTCGTGTATTACAAGTGCCTATCAGTGGCTGGTACATAATGGGTATAGAATAAAAATTTCTAGAATAAATAAATGGCCTGGTATTAGCAGAAAGGATATGCCCTTGCTAGTATAGTCTTGCCTTCCAGAACCTGCTATGTCCACAGACCAGCGTCTTCAGCATCACCTGGGAGCTTATCGGAAATGCAGAATGTGGAGTCCACCCATGCTTTGTTAAATTAGCATCTGCAGTATAACCTGCTCTCCAGGTGATCCATGTGAACATTAGAGTGTGAGTAGCATTGGTTGTGTCTGACTTCTTGGATCCCAGGATAGTTTAAAAGAGTAATCACACAGAGTAGGGAATTTCACCTCTGTCCACACCTCTGTCCCTGGCTTGCCAAATGTTCTGAACATTCTGGACAATAGAAAGACATATATTCAGATGGAATAGGGCTAGCCACCATGGATGCCATAAAACCTGGACCAAACAAACTCATGAGTGTATTTAGTTGGTTGACATTGGTCTGACCCTGCCTAGAAATCAAAACCCAGCTGACATTTGTTCATCTGAAACCCAGACAACTTGCAACCAGGGCCTTGTCTGACTACTCCTCAGAGGTCTCATCTGAGAAAAGTCCAAGAGAAGACAAAACAACGATTTCAAATAAATACATAGAAACATGAAAAGCATTGCATATATTCTGTGGCAGGCCTTTTTCTAAGTATTGTATTGCTCCTCTATTTCCATGCCAACACTGAGGCGTTTGTTTCTTCAACCACCTTCTTAATATCTTGGTCCAGATTGAAGTTCTCAACATGAGTTTCAACTTCTCTAGTAATTATTAGTATCATTTTGCTCATATGTCAGCTATTTAGATGATGGAATTGTAAACCAGAAGAACAGGTAAGCCAAGAGGGACTGTTTCCTTCATGAACGTGAATCCCACAAAGCAATGCACATTTTTTTCCTCACCAAGAATCTCAAGTTTTACTTTTCCACATTTCCAGAATCACATTGAATAATGAGTTAATGACATTTTTTTCTAATAGAAAGCATCATAAACCATCTTGTGATAAGCATTATTATACAACATTCAACTCCTCTTTAGAGCATTTTTCTGTGTGAATTAGGCTTTATAAATCAGAATATACACTATGGCCACACTAATGAAATACATGTTCAAAGAAAAGAAAATGTTAGGAAATATACCTAAATATTAAAACACAAAATATCCCTTTCTCTGTCAAGAAAAGTAGACATTTTGTATATATTTTCCCATGATTTGAGGCAGGTTCTAAAATACATTATTTCTGTTGGTGAAGTCCGTCCAGTTCACTAACTTATCCTGTCAGCAGATGGTTCTAATTTCCATGCTATGATTTTAACATCTTCAACCCAAGGCAAACCAGGAAAATTATTTTAGTCCAGCACCTTGAGTTTTTCCTCTTCTTCCTTGTCTCCCTGTCCTTAGGCACACACTCTTCAATTGTTTGCTTCTTACCAAACTCGCTCAAAGAAAGCATGAAGTTCATCTTGCCAAGGTACAATGGCTCAGTGACCTCTGATTGGAGTGATTTGCACTTTAAACTGACTTGAAAACTTTAAGATAAAGACTGTTTGTCCCTGGTGGAATTCTTGTCATCAAATCAAGACTGGGAGTCTTTGGAGGGTTTTGGTATTTGATTCTAATGCCTCAAGCCATCCTACAGATAACTGTGTACTTTGCTTCAGTTCAGAGCTAAGCCTCCATATTTCCAGAAAGACCATTGCCTACAAGGATTGTAAGTAACTACTCCTCATTAATTCTAACTTCTGAAGTCTGTACACTGAAGTCATACACTAAAGTCTAATTCATTTAAAAGAATTGAGCTTGTTAATTGGAGAATGTAATCACTGAGGACTATGCCAAGTTTTTCTGGATTCTTGAACTTTGGACATTCAAGAATGGCAATTTAAAAATCAATATGGGTTTAGGAATGTTAACCAAATTAACATTGCATTCCTGTTCACACCCTGCCTTTAATGAGTATTTTTTATTCTCTACAAGACTGATCATTATAATTATTTATGCCCCAATTAGTCAGATAAAGCAAATGGCTTTTGTTCTATTAGGCTTTGTGCTGGATTCAGCTTGCATTGCTAATATATCATGCACCTGTGTTCACTTACAAACTAAAAGGCAGCACATTTGTACTCCCCAGCTTCCGGAATCCCTATTTGAAGTTTGTTGTCTACAATTTTTCCCAGGATTTCCTCCTAGCATCAGCATCTGTGAAAAAGCCACTATTTTGAAATCCACAGATTTAGTTTTCTTTCAAGGTCTTTTACTACTTTCCCAAAGTGCCCATGGTGAACTCTAAAGCCTGTAAAATGTCAAATATGTAAAGAGTATACCCTACACACTTGAAGCCCAGCCACTGCAGTAAAACACTGTAAGATTTAAGGAGATTCTTTTCCTGATTTTGAAATGTTTATAATATTTAAAGGACTATTTTTTCAGTGTAAAATTAAAAGGCCTTACTATTAAATTTCTCCCAGAATCTATACAGAGCCCTGTGTTTAATCAATTGCTATTGACTTGATCTCTGACACAACCCGGCGATAACTTCCACTAAATTTTAATTAAGAATAAGAAAATGTTATTATTCTTTGCTACTCAGTTCTTTAGACAACCGACCAGAAAAAAAGTCCTTATTTCATTTTTTAACTTGAAGTAAAACCATGCAAAGTTTTCCAGACAATGGCCCTTTATATTTAGGTCATGTTACAGGACTGGCGCGGTCACTAGTGCGAAAATGTATCCTTTGCTATTTAACTGTAGCTTTACTAATGGAAACAAGGGTCTGATATTTAAAAGTATATATTCTTTAGTTAATATTTTCTCTTTAATAAATTATTGATCAAAAATAAATGTCTCTTTCCTGACGCTACATATAAACCTCTAGGAGCAAAAGTGTTGTTACTGGATACAATTAAACCAGAGATTGTTTTGATGCATTTAAATTGTGAAGCCCCTATTTCTGCCCTAGCTAATGTCTAAGTGGCTCTCATCATGTTCATGCACTCCACACGCACGTGCCCAGAAAAGCCAGCACTATGGATTTCAAGCGCTTGCTATTTACTGCAGCTCTGTTCCAATTAGCAGGAACCTGGCTTGCTTTTTTTCTTTTTTCTTTTTTTTATTTAACCCATATGAACTTTCTGTCTTATAATCATCACAGGTGTTTGACAAAGGAGTTAAATACCTGAAAACTTTATCTGTCCTTTTGATTTGAAAGCAGAGGTATTACTCTCTGAAGCTATGGCATATTGGAATTAATAAGTTAAAATTCAGAAGTTTTAAAATTCATCTACATATTAGAATCATGTGAGGATCTGTTAAGACATCCTAAGCTGGAGGCACTCGGAAATGTTGATTGGGCTGGTGTGGGTAACATATTAGTCCAGGTTCTCCAAAGAAACAACCAAGAAGACGTGCGTGTATATATATATGTGTGTGTGTGTCTGTATGTACAGAATGAAGGCTATGTATATATATATATATGTGTGTGTGTGCATATGTACACAATGAAGAATGTGTATATATATGTACAGAATGAAGGGTGTGTATATATGTGTGTGTATATGTATAGAATGAAGGATGTGTATATATGTATGTATATGTACAGGATGAAGATTGTATATATGTATGTGTATGTACAGAATGAAGGGTGTGTGTGTATATGTGTGTATTTATATGTACAGAATGAAAGGTGTGTATATGTGTGTGTATGTGTGTATGCACAGAATGAAGGATGTGTATATATGTGTGTGTATATGTACACAATGAAGGATGTGTGTACATATATGTGTGTGTATGCACATAATGAAGGATGTGTATACATGTGTGTGTGTATGCGGTGAGTTAGCTACACTCCCAGCAAAAAATAGGGTCCCTTAGGCAGGGGTCGTCACAAAGGATAAGAAAATACTAGGAAATGGATAATAATAGGAATTAAAGAATACACAGAGAAGAAAATATAGTTTTATAGATTTATTAAGATAAAAGGCAAAGTGGGGGTACTCAAGGGTCCTTATGATATCCCTGTCAATCGCAACGCGACGAGTGAAGTTTTACATGGGTATTTATAGGTACAGTGATTGATTGCCAGGGGTAATGGATTTACATAATAACAGGTAGTTTGTCTTAGGTTAAAAGTATTTCAAAAGGCTTCTTTAGATCCCTTAACTAACTCTATCCACGTGAACAAATGGTTACAAAATCTTTCAAAGAGAAACTTCTAAGTCCTAAGGTAAATTTATCACTTAACAGAAGGGTTAAACAGAGAGAGTTCCATATTTCTTTATCTAGTTATTGTGGATTGAGACAGGAAGTCAGGAGTTTAAGCAGGAACTGTCCCTTGGGCTAACTGCTTTTAGCCACAGGTGTCTGTCTGTCAGGCAGGCATTCTTTGATCAGCTCTCATCTCGTAGCTTCTTGCAGACCTGCTTTGTCGTTCAAAGCAAGCGAGAACCACGGGTTTGAGCCTGCGTGTCACCTTGGAAAGCAGCTGCCACTGACCTTTGAGACGCCCTCCTGAGATGTAGCAGCTTTTGATATGCAAACTGACACGTTCACATATTCCTTCGGGGCAAAGCCCTGCAAAACTCCTGAGATCATTTCTGTCTCTAATATAGTAATATTAATTTATGGAGCAACATGTATATATGTACAGAATGAAGGGCATGTATGTATATGTGTGTGTATATGTACAGAATGAATGATGTGTATATATGTGTGTATATATGTACAGAATGAAGGCTGTGTATGTATATGTGTGTGTATATGTACAGAATGAAGGATGTGTATATACATGTGTGTGTATGTACAGAATGAAGGGTGTGTATGTGTGTGTGTATGCACAGAATGAAGGGTGTGTATGTGTGTATGTGTATGCACAGAATGAAGGGTGTGTATGTGAGTGTGTGTGTATGCACAGAATGAAAGGGGTGTGTGTGTGTGTGTGTGTGTGTGTGCGTGTATGTACAGAATGAAAGAGATTTATTGTAGGGAACTGGCTTACTCAATTACAGAGACTGGCAATTCCAAAATCCGCAAGTTGATGTAGCTGTGGTCTGAAGACAGGCAGGCAGTGACCCAGGCCAGCTCTCGGTGTGAACGAAGGCTGAAGGCCACATGCTGGAGAATTCCCTCTTGCTCAGGAAGACTGGTGTTTTGTTCTATTCAGGTCTTCAACTGATTGGATGAGGCCACCCACATTACAAAGGGCAATCTGCGTTAACCCAAAGTTTACCACTTTAAATGTTAATCTCATCCAAAAACACCCCCCAAGTTAACACCTAAAATTAACCTCACAAGTCCACTCCTTGTCAATGTGGGTTCCATGTGCATCTCCTTGGACCCTAATTCATCTCCACATAAAGACAATAACAAGGTCTTACTCACACCTGACACGACACAACACCCTGCATACAACCCAGAAGAGCATGTCAAGTGCTTGGGTGATGCTTCCTCTTCTCCTCGATACCCTGCAACTTAAATACAATCATGTAAAGCTAATAATTAAATTATGTGATATAAGTTAGGTTAAAGAGCCAATTCCAGGAACCCCAGAATTTATTCAAAAAGTTTTTCCTAAGATTCCATGCCTCTACAAATATGCTTGGTAAAAAAAAAAATCTGTTTTGATCAGGCTCTCAAGAGAAACAGAACCAAGAGGAGGCATATAGATATGGGTAGATGATATAGATATGGACAAACACACACTCTCTCTCACACACACACACTCACACACATGCTCTCACACACACACACACACACACACAGAATTTCTTGTAAGAAATTTCCTATGTAAGCAAATTTCAAATTATGTAATTTTAGAGGCTAGAAAATCCTGAAATTGCAGTGTGGACCTTGGCAGGCTGGAGACCAAAGTGCCACAGGTTCAGTTCAGGAATGTGGAGGCAGTTTGGGGGAGATTTTCCTCTTCCTCAGGGAGGCTCTATTCTATTGTGTTCTACTCAGCCTCACCCAATTGGACAAGACCCGTCACATTATGGAGGGCCATCTGCTTTACCTACAGTTCACCAACTTAAATGTTAGTCTCGTCTAAAACCCGCTCCACACTGGCACATAAAATTAGCCATCACTGGGGAATTCTCCTCATCTATTCTTCCTTGTCATCTTCCTCCCCAGCTTCCTACCCGTCTGGATTTCCCACCTTCTCACGCATGCCTTCCCTTCCTTCTTCCAGACGGGGACAGGTTGGAGAACTGTGGGGGTCTGAAGTTTGGGAGAGAGTTGACCAAGATCAAACCACAGCAAACAGCAAACCATAAAAAGGCGAGGATGGCTGTGGTCGATAAACTAACTTATAACAATGGAAGAAAAAACGAATTTAAAAAACTCTCTATAAAAATTTTTTAAACAGTGAACCCTCCTCAAATCTATGAGATTCTGATGTTATAATCAACTAATAAATGTTTGGAGAGTAGAACAAAATTTAAATGAAAACGAACAAATCCAGACATGTTTTTTTTTTCCTTTTAAAAGGATATCAGACATAAATAGAAATCTAACCACTGTGCTATCACCTGCGTGGGAACCTGCCTTCCTCTGCACAGCTCGGGATGAGGGTGGGGGCCCTGTGACCCCCTGGTGCCCGTGCCCACTATTGCTGCTCCACTGTGAACACGAGCTCCTCAGATCACTGGGGCCAGTTGCCTTCTCCCGAGCCTTCCAGACAGTCATCCTTGTTCATAAAGACTCAGCCCTGGGATCAGGGACTGCCTTCCCGGTCCACATCCTGGCCTCCTTCCTCTTTATGAAGGCAAGGAGAAGGGGAAGGCTGGGTATGGAAAGGCATTGAGTGGAGGGGACAGAAAAGTCCCAGCTGCAGGCGGAATAGGGGGCCTCTGAATGGAGGCGGGGCAGGTGTGCTGACGTCCGCCAGGCAGGGGGTGCAGGGCGGGAGTCTCCCTGCCTTCAGCTCCCTCTAAAGTGCACTGGCTGTGCACCAAGTTAGGTGTGGAGAGGGCCTACGGGCTAAGACCATCGGCCCTGGGGTTTTAGCCTGGAGCTGGACTCCTCGGTAACCAGACTGCCATCCCGGCCAGTGGTCCTCATCTTTCCCCATTCGTGTCCCTCACCCCCCACCCCTAAGTGCCGGCCAGCATGATCAATGCCCCCTCCTAAATAGCTGCTGAATCTGCCCACTCTCCCTCCACGGCCCGCCGCCCTGTGCCAGGACACTGCGACCACGTGCCTGGGTTCCCGTAGGGGACTCCCAGCGGTCGGCCACGCTCCGTCCATTCTCTGCCTTAAAGTCAGCTGTGCTCCATGCTTGGGTGGATCAGTGACTCCTCACTGTCCTCAGGAAAAGTCACGACTCTCCGCACGGTTTTAAGGAACTTCCTCATGCAGTTTCACCTTTGCTCTTAACACACTTTCCAAACCACCCTTGCAGCTCCCCTTGCCTGCACTGTAGCCGCGCTACCTCTGACCTGTTTGTCTGAAAGTGTGTATGCCCTGCACTTCCAGGACTCGGAACACTGCTCCTGCCTAGAGACGCCACCCCGCACTCTCCGGGCTGCTCGCCTCCAGCTGGCTCTCCCTCCCCCGCCAGCGATCCCTCGCGCCTGTTCAGCTTCCAATTCCAGCCGCCATGATGTCTTTTAGAACATTAACTGTAACGTTGCTTGACCATACCTGGGTCAGCTGCTCTTCCGGGTGTGTGTCAAAAATCTCTGGACTGTTTGTTAACTGGTCTGTGTGCGCCACTATCGCGAAGATTTGGGAGCACCGCACCGCCTCACAGGGCCGCCCCTGTGCACTGTCTGGACCTGGCTGCGTCTAATAGATATTTACTGAATGGACGAAATTAACAATAGCTAACTGCATGGGCTTTCAAAATTTGTGTAATTATGAACAGGAAATGAAATTTACTTAATAAAATAAAAATACAAAGCATAGCATTGTGTGTAAATCACAATTATGCAATAGGATGGGGTAAAAAAAGTGTGCAAATTGTAGTTTCTGTAATCTAAGTGTTTGCCAAGTTATGAAAACTTAAATACTGTAGGTAAACATACATGTATTAATAGTTTTGTCAAACTTCGAAGCATAGAAAGAGTCAGTTTTTGGTATTCTTGGTTTTTTAATGCCATTTAATTTATTGCCTTCAAAACAAAGTGTTGGCCAGGCGCGGTGGCTCCCGCCTGTAATCCTAGCACTCTGGGAGGCCGAGGCGGGCGGATTGTTTGAGCTCAGGAGTTCGAGACCAGCCTGAGCAAGAGCGAGACCCCGTATCTACTAAAAATAGAAAGAAATTAATTGAACAGCTAAAAATATATAGAAAAAATTAGCTGGGCATCGTGGCGCATGCCTGTAGTCCCACCTACTCGGGAGGCCGAGGCTGAAGGATCGCTTGAGCCCAGGAGTTTGAGGTTGCTGTGAGCTAGGCGGATGCTATGGCATTCACTCTAGTCCAGGCAAAAGAGTGAGACTCTGTCTCAAAAAAAAAAAAAAAAAAACAACGAAGTGTTACTAAAATGTTTTTAAAAGTTAAAAAGTTAATTTGTCAAACAAAAAGCAAGATTTTCTGCTTTTGCTCCCTCCGTCCCTACAACAGAAATCGTAACTGACCATGTTTCCCTCAGGGGATGAAGAGGACGGCGGCTGTCCGGCTCAGCCCTTCTCGGGGAATGGAGATCACACGTATTTCAGAAAAAAATCTAAAACTTGCCTTTTCTGGTAGCTAGGCAGCCTATTAAAAATGTTTAGATAACAGAACATGAGAAAGCAAAATACATGTATACATATTCTTGCATTAAATTGGCGGAAGAGCAGTGAGTCAGACTACTGAGAAGGATCTGCAGGTTTCCAAGGCACAGTCAGAGAAAATGAACGCAAGTCAGGCCCCTCAGCTACAGCTCCAAATCAAGCGGCAGCCACACATCTATCCTGTGGGGAAGCTCCGGTGGCGAAGATTAAGCGCAGCGAAGAGCGATGGGATACTTTTCTAGCAACAAATCTCTTGGATAGCTCGATGATTTTTCTAATCCCAAATAATATAAACTTGCTGCTAATAGTAAAAGTCAAATATTTTGAAACTTAGTGCATTAACCAAATTCATAGTTTTATTTCACCGTGCTGCTTCACATAACTGGAGAGACAATCTTTCCAAGAGACAGGAATCTGACATAGAATTTAAAAGTTTTTAGTGAAAGGATTTGAGAGAAATTCTATAGCTGTGAGGCTCGATGGCTGCGGGGACTTAAGCAAAGGTATTTAAATGTTCTGGGCCCCTTATTTCTCAAAAATGCAATTTTGGTTTTGGAAGGAAAACACTCCTAAAGTAAGCTCTGGGATTTACAATGCCTTCCAGCACTATCACTGAAATTATATGTAAATAAGTTTTCAGATCACACCTTTCCAGACTTTTGTTCACATACTTCTAAGCCCTCAGAGTTGGAACCGTCACTGAAGGTCATCCAGTCCACACACTAGCCTGTTGAATTCAGCTAACAGCATCTCTGACAATGGCCAACTGAGTAGGAAATTTGTGGTTACCAAGCACCCCCTTACAAAGAAGCTACGCTCTCTTAGGAGGTGGTTCTTAACCTCCTGTGCCCATCAAAGTACCTGTGCAACCTGGTCAACAGCAATGCCTGAATCCAGCCAAAATCTGCTCAGAGTATACCCAGGAGAGGAGCCTAGGGCAATTCACATGTTTTTGCTGTTGTTCTTGGCATTCTTTCTTTCTTTATTTTCAAGACCTTTTCTGTTTTTTTTTAAGAGAATTTTTAAGTTCACAGCAAAATTGGGAGGAAGATACGGAGAAGTTGCCTATATTCCCTGCCCCCACACATGCATGGCCTTTTCTATTACCAACGTCTCCCACCAGAGCGGGACATTTATGACAATCCATGGACCTGCATTGACACATCAACATCACTTAGAGTCCGTGGTTCACACTGAGGTCCACTCTTATTGTACATTCTATGGGTTTGGACAAGTGTGTAATGATGTGTATCCACCGTTACGGCATCGTGCGGAGCAGTCTCACTGCCCTGGACACCCTCCGTGCCCTGCTCGTCCATGCTTCCCTCCACACTAACCCACTGAAGGATGCTGTGTGATCACTCTACTGTGCGAATAGTTTTGCCTTTTCCGGAATGTCATATATTATTGGAACCATACAGTATGTAGCCTTTTCCGATTGACTTCTGCCACATAGTCATATGCATTCAAGGTTCCTTCATGTATTTTCATGGCTTGATGGGCAGGTTGATTCCTTTTAATTAAGCCACCTGATTCTCTGTCACCGATCGCTGTGGACCACTGTGCGTCATCACAGCAATGTCAGTGGACTGGGCAGCACGGAGGCCCAATTTCAGGCCCATCTGTTTCTAGGAGGGCAAGGGAAGAGGTTACACTTCCACATCACAAGCCCATGGACACCTAGACGGGGCAGCCAGTCCTAGAAGGCCGAGGACGCAGCACTTTCGACACTCCGGTCTCTCCAGTCCCGTTTTCATTACCATGGAGGCAGCAGCAGGAATAAAAGTAGTTTCATTCACTCTGGAAATTCGAAATATTAAATTATGTTTTACAAAAATACTAGCGAGTTCACTAAAGAGTTCAGGAATAAGGCAGATCAGAGTAACACAAAGGGTTTTGGAATTGAAATAAGTTTATTTGTTCACATGGTCAATTCTTGTTTAATAACTATGTGTCCGCCAATGTTCCAGTTATCGTGGAAACTGAAGGGATAGGAACAGGAAGTTCCCTGCCTATGATACGATAAGTTTCAGACAGGCCAGTGCATGGTACGCAATTAAACAAATAACTGGGCAAACTGAGTTTAGGTAGCGAAGACTGCTAGGAGGAACACAAAGGTGTGGCGAGCTAGCAACAGCCCGCGGGTAAAGTCAGGATCTGCAGCAGCCAGGGTGGCCACGAAGGTATCTGAGGTGGGGCTGCTAAGAGGATTCAGGTGCTGTGGGATGGGTCTAGGGACAGGGAATAACACCACAGTGTCAACCAAGAGGAACAAAGAACGAGCTAAGGCATTTATTGGAGTCTTAGGAATTGCGAATTCAGAGAAACAGATTTAGCTAGGAGTCAAATTATGTTCCAAAGAGGGGAAAGGGAGAAGACATATTTAAGCAGACACTGAGGGTGATTACACAATTGAAAGAATTATCATTGGTAGAGGCAGCTGTCTTGTATGTGAGTCCATAGTTCACTGTTTCTGGCTGTTTAGGAGTTACAGCCCCAGTGAGATCCAGCTGTTTCCCGGATGTCATGGTTGTGGTGTTCTAGCCCAGAGCAAAGGTTCAGGAAGCTCCTGTTTTGCACTGCTGCAGGTTGTGTGGGTAGTCCTTTGTAGAATGGCTTCCCGACTGCATTTTAGAGCTCTGAAGCAGGGTGATGACATTTTGCATATCACATTTCATAAGAAAAAGAAAACAGAACAGTTAAGAAGAGTATGAAATAGGGAGAGGGGTGGAGAGGAGGTCAGAGAGGAGGCGGGGCCAGATCTTGTGCCTTCTGGGCCATTCTAAGTGAAAAGGAGATTGATTTTCTATTTAATTATCACTCTGTTCCAGCGTGGGGATTGAACTGAAGGTGGGGAAATAGTGAAATAGTGTATGTAGAGAAACCTTTTAAGAGACTGTTCAGTGGTTCAGGTGAGAGGTAGCAGGGGCTGAGTCTGGTCTTGACACGGTGGGGGTAGAAAGCAAGCTTGGGCCTGACTGATGAAGTGCAGAGGATGTTGTCACACCAACTTCGAACCTCAGTTACCTTGACGTTGTTGCTATTCGGTGCCTGTCTCCTACACACACCCACTTCCCGTTTCACTGTGCTACGTGTCCATGAACTATTGCTATTAACTTTTGGCATATGTACCACATCACATCTTTTGTGTATTCTATACCTCTCTTACCTAACTCAGCATATATACAAAGCTTTATTGGACTTAATAAATTATAATTCTATAAATGGTAATTAAATCAAATTAAATTTCTTAGATTGATACAATCTTGAGAAAATCTTCATATGTTATGTCATTTTTTACAATATGGGGTAATTTATTAATATTATTTATAGCTTAGGGATACAAAACACTTAGATCCTCAGAAAGCAGTTTGGAAAACTATTATTTAACTGAAATTTGTTTCGAAAACCAAATTAGCTACTCCGATGAGTTATGCATAAAATTAATTTGGAGAAGTTTCAAAGTTGGGTCAGGTGTTTATAATGCAGCACTTCAATCCTCTGAACTTGAATTATCAAAATACTTTATGGCAACACAAAGTGGAGACAACATATTTTGCCCTGGGCAAATGATTGCATCTGAGAATATGAAATCTTGAGCACCCACAGGAAAGAGGTGTGCTACACACATCAATCCAATGAGTTGGGGACTGTCAGGAAATGCAGTCATGTGGTTGTCTGTATGTAACAGTGACCACACTGCAGCTCAATTTTTTGTTTACCTCACTGTGCTTTTCCCTATATATTAATAATTAATTCAAGCACACTAGAAAGCATGTGAAAAAGCCTAAATGTACAAAGAAGGAAAAGATTATCATATTCTCTCCACTAAAAGAACATATTCTTTAATATTTTGAGATCTTGCTTTCCAAACATTAATTTTACCTAGATTGATTCCATATTTCTTTCTTTTCCTTGTCTCCTTCTCCTCTTCCTCTTCCTCCTCCTTTCTTTTTGGAGTTGGGGGATGGAGCAGATTACTTCATTTTTATCCTTCTATACATAAAGTTGTATCTGATTTATTTTTTGTTTTGTTTTAACTATTGAGTGGAAAAAACAAACTCAGTTTCTCTCACTATACTCTCACAACATGCTTCTAACACAAGATGTGCGGAGATTTCCCCCCACCAGCAAGCAAATCATCAGTTCTGCAGTGGACACAAGCTGGTGTCCTCTAGTTCCATTCAATGCTGACACTGTCTATGTGGAGACAGAGTCAGATCCCTCCAATTGAGGACTCAGTCCCACGAGACTTAGCTCCACTTCCGATGCCCGTCACCAGCCTCAGGTTGCTGTGCCTGTGCTTCTGATCAACTGATTATAAACTGAGGTTCCCACAACCCCCTTCTGAGGCTGAATTTATTTGCTGGAACAGCTTACAGAACTCAGGGAAACATTTAAGTTTAGAGATTTATTACAAATGATATTTTAAAGGATACAAATAAACAGCCAGATGAAGAGATAATTAGGGCAAGATCTGGAAGGGTCCCAAGTGCAGGAGTTTCTATTCGTGTGGAGTTGGAGGGCACCACCCTCTTGGTATGTGGATGTGTCTTGTTCACTTTTCTGGGAGCCCCTGCAGGTTCTGCTATCTTCAAGCTCTTCAAACTCTGGTTTTGGTCTTTATAGAAGCTTCCTTATGCAGGCATGATTGATTATATCAGTGGCCATTGGTGATCAATTTAACCCTTAGCCCCTATCCCCTCCCTAGAAGTTGGGGGAAGACTGAAAGTTCCAGCCCTCTAATCTCATGGTTTGTTTCCCTGGCAACCAGCACCCACCCTGAGGCTACCTGGGAGCCCCCTGTCATCTCATTAGCATGCAAAGAGACATCACTTTGGAGACTTCATGGACTTTAGGATTTGTGTGCTTGAGAATGGAAATGAAGACCAAATATATTTGATGTTTCACAATATATCACAACTATGATAATATAAGAATTTTCAATGTATTAAATTTCTTCAAAAGCATTATTTGTATGTGTTCTAAAATAGTCCAATCTATGTAAGTATGGCACATTACTTAACAATTTTTTCAATGCTGAACATCTGAACTATTTCCAATTTTAGCCATTTCAAATGAATGTGTGTTTCTTTGTTTTAAATTATTTCTTTACATTAAATAAGAGGAATAAACATTAGTCCATTGTTTTAAATAATGTTTATAACTGTTTCATGTGACATTCCAAAATTAAATTCAATGTCAGAGAAAAAGAAAAATGCTCCTGATAATTGCATTTCAAAATGCAACAGGACATAGACAAAAGTTAAAGTAATACCTGAAGTCATCACTGTCAGGAAGCCAAAAGATCTTCTAATAAACATATATAAATATAAAATAAAGAAAAGGAAAAATAAAGACACATATCTCCTTCCTATCAAATGGAAATATTATCTAATCAAGGAAAACGTGAGAGCATACAAAAAGTTAGATAGACCACATACAAATTATAGTTATCATTTGCACCAAAAAATTATCTTAGAAGATCTTTGCAAATTGGCATTATGTCAGAGCCCTGATCATTGCACGTGAGCTGCCACTATAAAAGAGGCTTGCTACCAATGCCAATGTTACCTCAGGGCACTTTCCAAGCCCAGGCTCCTAAGTTTGGTGGATGATCCAGTTCCTTGTATCAGACCCTTTCCTTCTGGATCAGAGTCTGGACTATCCATTGTTTGCAATTTGTCTTGCTTCAGCCCAAATCTTGCTTGGCCTGGGATTATAGCTTTCCTCTGTCCTACAGCTTTACTTTCTGGTCAAGTCTTCTCCCTTCCACCCTAGGCCAGGCCAATATCTTATTCCTCACTAATCTTGTACTGGAGACTTGGGGAGGATGACTGCCATAATTTACTCAAAAATTAAATGTAAAAACATCTACAAATTTCACTTCCAGCATGGCAACATGAGAGATGTGTAGACCCATTCCCCAGTTAAACAGCTAAAAATTAAAAACAAAAACAAAACAAAATAAAAACCAGAAAAACAACAGCAACAAATAATTAAAAGTCTCTAAAAATAGTCCTAAGGGCATATAGGAAATGAAGAAGCATTTATTCAAAGAAAATATACTAAAAACAGTAAAGTCTATGGCATTTTGTGCATGACCTATACCCCTTCTTTGTCCTCCCAGTTCAGCATGACTAAAACTTCACTCTAGTTGGGAGCATCCAAGAGAACACCCACAGGTAGGTGATAGCATCTTCTCAGAAGGGGCAGCAAATCAGCTTTTCTCATCCTGTTTCCACTTACATACTGCAAAGGCTAAGTACTGGGTAAGTGGCTAGAGCTGAGTAAGAGATGTCACTTCCTTTTTCCACCCAGGCCCTAGTCATGGAACAGTGGCTGTACCTTTGGTGAGTATACTGAGACTACTGGGTCCCTGATCACCCATGTTGCAGCTTATAACTTGAAGGCTTTATGTGTTTGTCTCTGTCCCCAGAGCCTAACTTATATTCTTCACAAGAAGAGAACAGGCCAGAAACAGAGAATTTCAAAGTGCCTTCCAAAAAACTAACTTCATTTGCAACAAAATATTGAAAAGTTTAAGACTAAGGGAACTCCCAAAACAATGAAGTTCTATGTTGAAAAGAAATTAAAAGGAGACTGGTAAATTCATGAGAAACACATGCTAAACCATATGCCAACATGTTCGCCAAAGAAAACCTTAGAAAAGAGACAGCTAAGAAGAGATCCTCGGGGATCAGAACAAAACTATACACAAAATCTATTGCTGTTAAGGAAACTGAATTTAATTGAGTCAGTCTGTGGAGTCATTTAGGCCATAAAGCATTGTTGAAAACAATAGAGCAATCAACCAGCAATTAATGAAGATTAATAGTTGGGTGTGTCAAGAGATAATCAGAGCCTGCTAAACCTACTGGCATACCAGGGTGACTGTGCCCATGACCAAAGCCACAACCACAGAGGAAAATCATCAGAGGATTCACACTGTGGGAAGCAAGGGGCCAGAATAGACTTCACTAAACTTATCCAGCCAACCACAAAACAAATAAACAAGTAAATAATGATAGCAAGCCCTGAAGTGGAGAGAGGGCACCACCTGGAGTTCTTTAGGATGAAAGCAAATGACTCCTAACAGTAATTTGAAACTGTATGAAAAAACAAAGATAATTGGAAAAGGTAGTTAATTATGTAATTATAAAAGATGGTAAAAAAAAGTGCATATTTTTCTCCTTTCTTCTCTTAACTGATTTTAAAAACAATATGCATAAAATTAGTTTTTGACCTGTAACATTAGAAATGTTATTGCCAATAATAGTACGAAGGTGGAAGCAAAGCCATATTGGGCTAAGGAAATGAGTCCAGAGGATAATTTCAACCCAAGAGAACAAATAAAAGAAACAGAAATGTCAACCAATAAGGTTAAAAGAGTTTTTCCTATATTTTCTTCCAGAATTTTTATGATTTCATGCCTTACGTTTAAGTCTTGAATTATGTTTTGTATATGGCAAGAGATTTGGAACCTGTTTCATTCTGCATGTGGCTATCCAATTTTCCCAGCACCATTTATTGAATCTTTTCTGCAGTGTTTGTTGTTGGCTGCTTTGTTGAAGATCAGTTGGTTGTAGGTAGATGGTTTTATTTCTGGGGTCTCTATTCTGTTCCATTGGTCTGTGTACCTACTGCTATACCAGTACCATACTGTTTTGGTTACTATAGGATTGGAGTACAATTTGAAGTCAGACTTAGGCAAAGAATTTATGACTAAAACCCCAGAGGCAAATATAGCAACAACGAAAATAAATAAATGGGAGTTAATCAAATTAAAAAGTGTCTTCACAGAAAAGGAAATAATAAACAGAGTAAATAGACAACCTACAGAATGGGAGAAAATGCTTGTCAACTATGCATCCAACAAAAGACTGATATGCAGAATCTACAAAAAACTAAAACAAATAAGCAAGAAGAAAAAAAAAGTCAAAAAGTGGGCAAGTGAGATGAACAGAAGTTTTTTAAAGAATATAGACAAATGTTCAATAAACATATGAAAAAAATGCTCAACATCTCTAATCAGCAGGGAATCGCAAATTAAAACCACAATGAGATATCACCTTACCCCTATTAGAATGGCCATTATCACAAAGTAAAAAAACAATAGATTCTGATGTGGCTGCAGAGAGAAAGGAACCTTTATGCACTGTTGGTAAGACTGCAAATTAGTACAATCACTATGGAAAACAGTATAGAGTTTCCTCAAAGAAATAAATGTAGAGCTACCATTCAATCCAGCAATCCCACTGCTGGGTGTCTACCCAAAGAAATGAAGTTATTTTATCAAAAAGACACCTGCACTCAAATGTTTATCATAGAACAATTCACAATTGTAAAGATGTGGAATCAGCCTAAATGTACTTCGATTCATGAGTGGATTAACAAAATCTGATACACACACACACACACACACACACACACACACACACACACCCCACAGAGTACTACTCAGTGATAAAAAGGAATGAAATGATGTCATTTGCAGCAACCTGGAGGGAACTGGAGACCATCATCATAAGTGAAATATCTCAGGAATGGAAAACCAAACACCATATGTTCTCACTAATAAATGGTAGCTAACAAATGGGTAACTTAGGCACAGGGTGATATAAAGGACATAAAAAACCAAGAAATGGGGAGGGCAAGAGGGTAGGTGTAGGATAAAAATTACTTATTGGGTACATTGAACACTATTCTGGTGACAGGCACACCAAAAGCCCTTATTTAAGCATTATATAAGATATTCATATAATAAAAACCCTTGTGCCCCCTTAATTAATATTTTGAAATGAAACATAAGGTTAATGTAACAATAGCTATAAATATATACTTGCTCCTCTTTCTTTAATCAGATTATTTAAAAGATGTATAATTTTATATTGTCATAATTATGAAAATGTATCTTTGGGTTTGTGACATATAATTGTAATGTGTATAACAATAATGCCATAAAAAAGAAAAATTGAATAGAGCTATGTAGAAATAGCATGTCTGTATTACATTGGAATTAAAATATTATCAGTCTGAAGTAGATTATGAAAAAGAAAGATGTATGTGTTAAAACCACTAAAGAAATAACTTAAAAAATTATATATAGTAAAACAAATTGAAATCATATATTAGAAGAATACACTTAATGCAAAAGCATGCAGTAAAAAAAGGTAGAGCTTGTCAGACTGCATAAAAAGAAAAAAACTAAATTGAAAAATTAAAAAATGATCCAATAATATGCTATGTATAGAACACACAATCTTGACTTAAGGATGCAAAGAGATCAGGAGAACCAGAGTGGGAAAAAATATATCACACAAATAACAACTATAAGAAGTCTCGACTGGCTATGCTAATATCACACAAAATAGATAAGAAAACAAAAAAATGTGACAATATAAAGAAGGACATTTTATAATAATAAAAGACTCAATTAATTAGAAAGATATAACTGTAAACATATATTCACCTAAAATTGAACCCCAAAATACATGAGACAAACTGACAGAAATAAAGAATGAAGTGAGAAACAGACTGTGGCACAACAGTAGTTGGAGACTTCAAAACCACATGTTCAATAATGGGTAGACAGCTAGGCAGCATTGCCTTGAGACAGGTCTGTCACCTTATGGACATAAAGTAACAGTATAAATGTACCAGAACACTCCACGCAACAACTGCAGAATATCTGTTCTTCTCAAGTGCACATGAAACTTTATTTAGGATGGATCGTATATTAGATTATAAAACAAACCTAAATAAATTTAAACTAATTGTAATAATAAAAGAGTTTTCTCTGACTACTATGAAATGTAATTACCAATCAAAACAGAAAAAATTGTGAAATGTGAATATATGGATGTTAAATAGCACATGCCTATATAACAATGCATCAAAGAAGAAAAAATAATAGAAATTAGAAAATACTTGGATAAGGCTGAAAATGAATATACAACATATAAGTTATAGAATGCAACTAAAGCAATGCTTAGAAATGCATAATTATAAAATTCTACATTAAAAAAAGACACATTTTAAATCAATAATCTACTTTTTTATGTCAAGATATGTGAATAGTGATTCTTTCAAAAGATCAACAAATTGACTCAGTTTTAAAGTGATTAAAGTCTCAAATTTCCATAAAATCAGAAAGAAAAGAAAAAGAGATGAAACTTAATAGCATCAGAAATGAAGGTGGTGACATTACTACTAACCTTACAGAAATGAAAATGATTGTAAAGGAATATCATGAGCAAGTGTATGTCAATACATTACATAAACTAATTGAAATGGAAAAATTAGTAGAAAAGCACACACTATAGATGTGAGTCAAGAAGAAATAAAAAACTTAAATAGACCTAACAAAGAGAATAATCGAATAGGTAACCAAAAAACTACTTGTGAGGAAAAGCCCAGGCCCAGATGACTTCACTGGTTAATTCCACCTAAATTTAATGAGGAATTATTATTAATTCTTTGGAAACTCTTCAAAAAAGAAAAGAGGTGGAAATATTCCCAACTGATTATATGAGATCAAAATTACCCTGATATACCAAAATTAGACAAAGATCTCACAAAAAAGAACACTATGCACCAATAATGCTTGTGAATATTGATACAAAAATCCTCAATGAATACTAATCAACCAAATCCAACAATATATAATCAGCATTATGCACCACATCCAAGTGGGTTTTATCTCAATAAGGCAAGTTTGTTTTAAAACCAAAAATCAGGAGTTCTATTTCTTCCTGATTTGCCTAGGGAGGCTGTGTATTTATAAGAATTTGTCTATTTCCTCCACATTTTCAACTTTGTGTGCATAGAGATTTTTGTAGTATTCAGAGATGATATTTTGTATTTCAGTAGTATTGGTTGTAATTTCTCCTTTTTCATTCCTTATTGGGTATATTAGAGTCCTTTCTTATCTGCTTCTGGTTAATTTAGTGAGAGTCATGCCAATTTGTTTATCTTTTCAAAGAACCAGCTTTTTGTTTCATTAATCATTTGTATAGTTCTTTTGTTATCAATTTCATTTAGTTCTACTCTGATCTTGGTTATTTCTTTTCTTCTGCTGTGTTTGGGATTGGTTTGCTCTTCTTTTTCAAGTTCTTTGAGTCAATTCATTAGATTGTTGATTTATGATCTTTCTATCTTTGGATGTAGGGATTTAAGGCTATGAATTTTCCTCTCAGGAGTGATTAGCTGAGTCCCACAGATTTTGATAACTTGTGTCGCCTTTATCATTTAGTTAAAAGAATCTTTTCATTTCCATCTTAATTTTATCCTTAACCTGACTATATTCAACAGTAGGTTGTTTAGTTTCCATGACTTTATGTAGAGATGAGTGTTTCTGTTGGAATTGATTTCCAATTTTATTCCACTGTGGTCTGAAAAGATGCATTGTATAATTTCTATTTTTTTTAAATTTGTTGAGACATCTTTTGTGGCCTAGTAAATGGTCAATTTTACAGAATGTCCAATGAACTGATGAGAAAAATGTATATTCAGTGTTTTTTGGGTAAAAAGTTCTATAATTGTCTATTAGACCCATTTGTTCTAGAGTTCAGTTTAAGTCCATTGTTTTTTTGTTTATTTTCTGTTTGGAAGATCTGTCCATTTCTGTCAGTGGGGTGTTGAAGTCCCCAGTTATTACAGTGCTATTGTTTACCATTTTGTTCAAATCGAGTAGGATTTGCTTTATGAATCTTGGTGCATCTGTGTTGGGTGTGTAAATACTTAGAATTGTTTTGTCTTCTTGTTAGATTTTTCCATTTATCATTATATAATGACCATCTTTGTCTTTCATTATTTTTGTTAATTTGAAAACTAAGTTAACTGCATGAGAACTGCTACACCAGCTTCCTTTTGGTTTCCATTTGTGTGGAATATCATTTTCCATCCCTTCATCTTGAGTTTGAATGCATCCTTGTGGGTTAGATGTGTTTCCTGAAGACAGCAGATAGTTGGCTTGTGTATATTTATACATTTGGCCAGCCTATGTCTCTTTAGTCAACAGTTTAAGCCATTCACATTTATTGAAAGAATTGATATGTTGGGCGGATTTCTGTTCATCCTGTTTGGTAGGACTTTTAACTCATAAACAGACCAATATCAAATACTGAAATTAAAGGAGCAATAAAAAAACCTTCCCCCCCCCCCCCAAAAAAAAGCCGCAGGCCAGATGGTTTTATATCCAAATTCTACCAGACTTAAAAAGAAGAAATGTTGCCCATCCTACAGAAATTATTCCACAACATAGACAAGGAAGGGATCCTCCCCAACACGTTTTATGAAGCCAAAGTCACCCTAGTACCAACACCAGGAAAGGACTCAACAAAAAAAGAACACTACAGGCCAATATCCCTTATGAATATAGACACAAAAATCCTCAATAAAATCCTACACAATTGAATTCAGCTGCTTATCAAAAAATAATCCATCATAACCAAGTGGGCTTCATCCCAGAGATGTAGGGATTGTTCAACATATGCAAATCTATAAAGGCAATTTACCACATAAACAGAAGTAAAAACAAACACCATATGCTCCTGTCAATAGATGCAGAAAAGCGTTCAACTAAATTCAGCATTTTTTTATAAGAACTCTTAAAAAAAATAGGCATAGATGGGACGTACCTCAAAAGGATAAAAACTATATTTGACAAGCCCACAGGCAATGTCATACTGAATGGGGAAAAATTGAAAGCATTCCCTCTGAGAACTGGAACCCAGTGAGATTGCTCTCTATTACCAATTCTCTTCAACATAGTGCTGGAAGTCCTAGCCAGAGCAATCAGACAAGAAAAGGAAATCAGGGCCATCCAAATGAGGGCAGAAAAGGTCAAACTATTGCTTTTTGTTAAAGATAAAATCTTATGTATAGAAAACCACAAAAATTCTGCCAAGAGACTATTGAATTGATAAATAAGTTCAGCAAAGTCTCAGGTTACAATATCAATGTGAGCAAATCAGTAGCACTCCTATACGCTAACAACAGTCAAGCTGAGAACCAAATCAAAGACTCAATAATCCTCACAACATCAATAAAGAAAATAAAAGACCTGGGAATATATTTAACTAAGGAGGTAAAAGACCTCTACAAAGCAAAATATGAAACACTGAGGAAGGAAACAGCAGAGGACATAAACAGATGGAAAACCATATCATGCTCATGAGTTGGCACAATCAACATTTTTAAAATGTCTATACTACCCAAAACGATCTAGATTCAATGCAGTCCCTATTAAAATACTAGCATAATTTTTTACATATCTAGAAAAAATGATTTATTCAAAGTATAAACTTTGTTTAGAACTAGAGAAGATCTTGTATAGCTAAAGCAACCTTAAGCAAAAAGAACAAATTAGGAGGCATCAGTTTATCAGACTTCAAGCTATGTTATAAGGCTATAATAACTAAAACAGCCTGGTAGTGGCACAAGAACAAAGACATAGACCAATGGAACAGGACTGAGAACCTAAATATAATACTATCCTCATATAGCCATCCGATCTTTGACAAAGGAGACAAAAACATACACTGGGGAAAAGAATCCTTACTGAAAAAATGGTGCCAGGAAAATTGGGTAACCACATGTACAAGACTGAAACAGGATGCGTACCCATCATCTCTCACAAAAATCAACTCATAATGGATAACAGATTTAAACCTAAGTCATGAAACCATAAGAATTCCAGAAGAAAACTTTCAGGGCTGATAACTAGAGTCTATATAGAATTCAGGAAAATGAGCAAGAAAAAATCAAACAAACCCATTAAAAATTGGGCAAAGGACATGAACAGAAACTTTTCAAAGTAAGATAGATTAATAGCCATGAAACATATGAAAAAATGCTGAACATCTCTAATCATCAGAGAAATGCAAATCAAAACCACAATTAGATATCACTTAACTCCAGTGAGAATGGCTTTATCAAAAAATCCCAAAACAATAAATGTTAGTGTGAATGGAAAGAGATAGGAACACTCATACACTGCTGGTGGAACTGCAAAATTCTATGGAAATTAATATGAAGATATCTCAAAGAACTAAAAGTAGAACTGCCATTTGATTCAGCAATCCCACTACTGGGCATCTACGCAAAGGGAAAAAGACATTCTGTGAAAAAGACATCTGCACTGCAATGTTGATAGCAGCACAATTCACTAATGCAAAGATGTGGAAACAACCTAAGTGCCCATCAATACATCCATGAGTGTATTAATAAAACGTAGTATATGTATACCATGAATTTCTACTCAGCCACAAAAAACAATGGTGATCTAGCACCTCTTGTATTATTCTGGATGGAGCTAGAGACCATTCTACTTAGTGAGGTATCACAAGCATGGAAAAATAAGCACCACACGTACTCACCATCAAATTGGTATTAATTCATCAACACTTATGTACACATATAGTAGTAACATTCATTGGGTGTTGGGAAGATTAGAGGGGGGAGCAGGGGATGGGTATATTCACACCTAATGGGTGCGGTGTACACCATCTGGGGGTGGACACCCTTGAAGCTCTGACTCGGGTGGGGCAGAGGCAATAAATATAACCTAAACATTTGTACCCCGTTAGTATGCTGAAATAAAAACATATAAATAAATAAAGATTTGTACCCCTTTAAAATTCTGAAATAAAAAGTAAATAAAGCCAAAAATTAATTAATCTGATATTCCATGTGAAGAAAATAAAACCAAAATCCACATGATTTCTCTCATTAGATGGAGAAAAAGCACTTCACAAAATCCAATGATTTTACATGATAAAAAGACTGAAGAAATTGAGAATAGAAGGAAACTTCCTCAGCTTAATAAAGGGCACTTATCAAAAGCCACAGCTGAATTCATATTTAATGATGAAAGACCGGATAGTTTGCCTTAAGCTGAGAAACAAAACAAGGATTAACACTTTTGACACTTTTATTCCATATAATACTGCAGTGTCTAGCCAGGGAAACTAGGCAAGAAATGTAAAAATGACATACAAATGTTTTTAAAAAGAAATAAAATTCTATTTGAAAATGAAATTATCTTATATCATATATGTAGAAAATCCTAAGGAATCAACAAAAAAATTATTACTATTAATAATCAGCTATAGCACAGGTGCAGGATACAAGAGCAATACACAAACATTATATGTCCATATACTTGCAATAAAAATTTAAAAATAAAATTAAGAAAATAAATGCACCTACAATAGCATAAAAAGCACAAAATAATTAGGAACAATTTTAACAAAGTAACTACAAACATAATCTGAAGCTACAAAACATTGTTGAAAGAAATTAATGACAGTTCAAATAATGTAAATTATTTTCTGCTTATGAATCAGAAGATTTAATATTGTTAAAGTAGCATGCTCCCTAAATTGATCTCTAGATTCGATGAAATCCCTTTCAGAATCTACATTGGTTTATTTGAGGAAATGGATAAGCTGATTCTAAAATTCATATGCAATATCAAAGCATATCTCAGAAGAACCATAAATATCTTGAATTCTCCTGAATCTATTTGAAAAAGAAAAACAAATTTGAAAGATTCATTTTTCTTTTTCTAGTTCAAAACAAAACAACAATAATGAGGCTATTGTGGTACTGGTATAAGTACCCTTAACAGATCAGCGGAATAGAATTGAAAGGTCAGAAATAAACTTACATATCTACGGTCAATAGGTATCTGAAAAAGGTAACAATGCCATTACTAGGGAGATATAATGTTCTCCACAAATGGTGCTGGGACAATTGGAAAGTCACACGAAATTGGGTACTTACATCATATAATATATATAAAAAAAATCTCAAAATAGATCAAAGCTCTAAATTTAAAAGCTAAATGTGTGAAAATATTCAATGACTACATAGGGATAAATATTTGTTAACTTGAATTTGGGTATTGATTCCTAAATATAATACCAACAAGCACCTAAGTAAAAAAGAAGCAAATAAATAAAATGGAGTTCATTAAAATTAAACACTTCTGTGCTTCAAAGAAAATAATAGACCTATAACAAATAGAATTGAATACATAATCAAGAAAGTCAGGAAGTCAACCCATAGAATGTGAGAAAATATTTGTAAATGTTATGCCTGATAAGAAACTTGTACATATATGTGTGTATATATAGATATATGAAAAATATATATGAGAAACGCTTACAACTCAACAATAAAAAGTCAAAAGACCTCTTAAAAGAATGGGCAAAAGGCCTGAGTAGATGGTTCTCCAAAGAAGATATGCAAATGACCAATAAACAAAGGAAAAAAATACTTTTTATCATTAGCCATCAAGAAAATACAAAACTGTAATGAAATACCTTATCATTATCCTAGCCATAGTGGCTAAGATCAACTAGTCAGCAATAAGTGTTGGTGAAAGTGTAGAGAAATTATAACCCTCATAAACTGCTGACAGGAATGTAAAATGTTGCAGGCTTTTTGGAAAATCCTCTGACAGTTCTCTGAATGGTTAAACATAGAGTTACATTGTGACCCAGAAATTCCATTCCTATGCATGTATCCAAAAGAAAACATATATCCATATAAAAAACCTATACACAAATATTTACAGTGGCATTATTTCTAATAACTAAAAAGTACAAAAAAACACCCAAATGTCCATTGATTACATAATGGATAAAGAAAATGTGATATAATCATGCAGTAGAATATCATTCAGCCAGGTAAAGGAATAAAATACTGATATATGCTACAACATAGATGAAATGTGAAAACATTATGCTAAATTAAAGTATGAAATGCAGATTTTATATGGTTCCATTCACATGGAATGTCCAGAACAGGGAATATAGAGAAATCTCTTAAATAAGCTAAATGGATGACTTTAATGGAAAAATTGAACTGAGGATGAAGATGGAAAAGGAATGATGACTTGAAATATTCACCTTAATCCTTTAGTTTTCATTACCATCACTGCACTATGAGTTTAATGATGTCAGGATTGTGTTACTTGTTTCTATATGCCAAATCTAGCACAACTAATGCATTGTTAGAATAAACATGACTATAGGATGCTTTAGAATTATGGTTACTCAAGGGTTTATTCTTCCTCTCAAAACAAACTTGCAGCAATGGATTGACAGAGCTAGCCTATTTTATATCTGCCCCAAAGGAAAGAAAATTTCTTACTCTCTTTAAGCTCACTAATGAGGTACAACCTTGAAGGAAACTTTACTTTGATTCTTAATTTTTATCTGCTATCATCTGTTGAGTCCAAAGTACCACTTTTCAGAGTGCTTTTTGTATGATAGGCACTTACTGGTATTTGTTAAGTGGATGAATGGTCTACCACTGAAACCCAAACGTTAGCCAGTCCTTCATTCCTTCCATATACAGGACAAGAGAAGCATCTTATTTTTGCCTCCAACTGAGAATATGAAGATTGACACAATGAGCAACTTCAGCTTTCAGTTGAGCCATCATCCATCAAAGTGCAGTTGTGTTTCCATTTCAAATGTGATAGCCTCACATGCCATTAGGTTTTGGAATCCTCTGATCTTCTCACGACAGATAAAAGAGATTGCTTCAGAGACCATTGAGCCAGGGCTGCCCAGTCATTCAGGAAATGAGGCAGATTTAAGGAGCAGTCATCTTTGTTCTCTTGTACACCAAGCGTGGGCTCATTCTCACGACATCTCCTCTTCTCTCTTCCCTCTTCCTCATCCTCAGTCTCCACATACTGGCCAGTCGTTCTGTGTTATATCATCCAGATCCAAGGAGAGTCAATTTGATTTATTAGTTTACTTTACTCTAAATCTTTAGTCTTAATAATAATGTTTCTGGTATGTGGTATTATAAGCAAATGTTTTTGTCCTTTATCTCTCTTTTTTGTATTTTGCTGAACCAAAATTTCAAGGAATATGACACAGGTCATTGGTGGCTTGTGTATGTAGGTTAACAAAATGTTAGGGGGCTGATGGGGGACAATGGCATGATGAGGCCATTGTCATGTCCATGTTTCCCGGGTGGTTTAGATTGACGGAATTCTCCACTTAAATTGTGTTAAATGGAGTTGCATTGTCCTGCTCAGGTACAGAATATTCTGGTACCTCTGAAACATTGGGGGTGAGATGAAGAACCTGTGGGGGATTGTAATGGAGAAATTGACTTCTCTGTAGCCCTAATGTATAGGATTATTCATCATGTCTATGACCAGTGGGACTTACCAACTTACAGTTAGAATCCAGAATCTATTACTATGTAAAGGAGTTTAAATATGAGTAATCATGGAGCAGACATCAGGCTACATTAAAAATTAAGGTAACAGACATTTATGACACATACAAACCTAAAATGGAAGCAGCAGCTTGGTGTGGTCTTTCAAGCTTGGGTTTGCAGCCAAATTTCCTGGGCTTGTACCCTGTTCTACCAATTACTGACTGCAAGAATACATTGTCCAGCCCCTCTCCGCCTCAGTTGTCTCATCTCTACAATTTTGATAATGATTATAACCATTTTATGTGGCCGTTAGGAGTTAACTCATATAAAAGTCTAAGTAGAGTATCTGGGAAAAAGTGAGAACATAATTAAAAGCTCTCATTTTTATTTTTATAGTATTCAGTTTTGATCATTGCACATCAAAAAAGAAAAAAAAAACTTTTGAAACTACTACAAACTTTCAGGTTAAAGGTCAGGTATGCACAAATAAAGATCTTTCAAACACTCATTAAAAGATGAAAATTGGCAGTAGTATTAGAAATGAAAGAGAAGAGAATGACATATCACAGTACAGAGAAACATTTTCAAATTAAATCCACATCAGTGGGAAGACATTTAGAATAGCATGCTAGGACTACAGGCCATTGGCTGCAAACCTCAGTACTCAGAATATATGAATCCTTAATGTAGATTAAAAAATGATAGTGACTCTTTCCTGCTGTCTGCTTCCAACATCAAGATGTAAGAAATACAATGTCAGGAAATAGTATCATTTATAAAGAAGGATTAGGGAACTACAAGCAGAAAATGGGTAGGTATACTGCAAAATAAAAACTGGAATGAGTGCCAGGTTCAAAGAATAGAAGAAAGCTCACAGCCAATAGCACACATAAAAGCAAAATTGACACCGCAGAAATGTGATCCAGTAATGCAGAAGACAAACTCAAGGCACTCTCCAAACATGCAGAAGAAAGAAGATAGTAGGTATTGAGGTAGGAGGATAGTGTTTCAGCATTAGAACTAAAGGTAGCAATGACAAAACAACGACTTGAGGAAGCATAATTCATTTAGCTTATTGAAAACGAATATAAATATTAATATAATAATTTAGTACAGCTGTGAAAAGGAAAAGAGGTAAACAGAAATCAGTGGGTACTGGGTCATTCTCAAACATATTAATCTTCCTCCAGACGTATGCTGTGAAAAAAACAGTGAAGAAAGGAAGTTCTTCATCTGCTGGACATATTTGAGCTTCTTTCAGCCTTTTCCTATAAGGCACTTGAGGAGTCTAGGAAATATCACCCCAAAATATGCACCTGGTATACGGATTATTTCAAATTAAAGGCCCTTGGGGATCAGCAGGTGCCAGAAGAGGCTTTCCTCTGATATTCCCTTACCTGTCTAAACAATAGACCTGCTGGGGAGGAACACAATTGCCTTTAATCCCCTTCCTGAACCTTCATCAACTGGGGAAGATGAAAACTCAGCACAGAGAAACAGACTGAAGGTTAGACACTACACTTACAGTCCAGGGGGACTTTGTTCCAAGCCATTGTCTTTTCTCCAGTCCCATTCAGTTCCCAGAGGGAATCATTTACTAACCTTTGTCTGAGCCCATTCGCTGCTTCCAAAATTATTTACTACCCCTCAAATTGTCACCTCTTCCCATCTCCCCTTCCCTTATGAAAAAGGGCGTATAAGCATCTGGACATATTGGGTTATTGGATAATTACTCTCCTGTGTTTCTCCCCTGTGCGTATGAAATAGATTTGTATGCCTTTCTCTCCAATTACTCTTCCTGTTGTCAGTTCATTTTTAGCAAACCTTCAAAGGGCAGAGGGGAAGATTTCCCCCTTTGCCTCTACACATCACTTCAATATTTCATTCTGTCTTTGCACGAAATTTGTGTGTTGATTTGCTTTTAACTTTCTGTCATACTGTTAACACATATGGATTATGCATGTACCTGAAGCATTTTTTTAAATGGTTCATTTTTATACAGCTGATTTTGGGACACAAATTTAACATTCTTTGTCATCTAATTTTATTTGCTTTGGCGGATTTTTTTTAGATTGTCAAAGTCAACTTTTCTGATCTATCTAGATCTCTCAGAGCTAAATGGAATTTACCAAAACTACAAAATGTCAAAAAGGATGCCTGAAATAGTTATGGTGAATTTATATATAGTGGAAGAGAATTACATGGAACTATGCATTAAATGTTTCGCAGTTGTAGAGTTGGACATTTAATAAATCAATTCTAAAATGTGTTGTAAAACAATGTTCCAGAAATCTATGAGGAACCTGTGTTTTATTACTTAGAATATAGCATCTGTTATTTGACACTGACAACAAACTGTAGGGGAGGAAAAAATAATTTTCTCTCTGCCCTCATGAGTTCATAACTAGAACCTCTGTAACAAAAGACAGATTAACAAGAGAAAAACAAGCAGAAGTTTATTGACGTGTATCTCATGTACACATGAAAGATATCCAGGGAATGAGTAATTCTTCAAGAAATGGTTAGAATTCAGGCTTTTATATAGCATCTTCATCAAAGAATAACAAATGTTTAGGCAATTGACAAGACAAAGAAAAGGACCATGAGCCTCTAAGGGCTGCAGTTGTGGGAAGATAAATATAGGGTAGATAAAGCTAGTTAAGCAGATTCATCTGGTGCTGATAGGGTCTAAAGTCATCTCCATGGATAAACCTTTGTCCTTCCTAGTAGAGAAGGGAGGAAGGACTCCTTTACCTTTGTAAACATATGCCCTGCCTTTAGGAAAATAGGGGCAGGGAGCTTTTTTTATATCTGCTTTTCTCAATTGCCTTCAGCTCAAAATAATCCTATACCAAAGTGGCATATTTTGGGGTGGCATATTCTGCCACCCTTCAAAACAATACGTAATTGGTCAAGGCAAGCGTATTTAATGCAGCCATATACACACACTCATTCACAATGTACAGAGCAATGTAAAGAATGAAACTAATTGGGCCATGTCTAACAGTGCCAATATGGTATAATAAAATAGGGAGATTCTGTTCCTCCTTTTCTTCAGTGTGGGATCCTCATGTGCTACCAAGCTAATACAAGCACATCTTCTTTAATGTAGAGATTAGTCCTGAATTCCACTTATATTAAAGCAATATATTGTATTTCTAAAATTATTAATCGGATTTGCCTATCATGAACAAAATCTGTTCTAATTATCTTCCAGAGGTGTACTTGGTCGGACTTTTTTGAAAAAGAACCAGATTCATCATCTGGTTTGAAATTACTTAGGTTGAGAGAAAGCTATCTTTGATAGCTTTAATCGCATAATTTATGCTTAACATTTTAGTAGTTGCCATGGAGACTTCCGGAATCGGTTTCCTATGTTAAATATAGTGTTCTCTTACTTGTACCTAATTTGCATTTTAAAGACCTAATGTCTATCACTTCTCCACCAGCACTTTTGTTGATAGCAGCTCTTAGGTGCTTTATCTGACATCTTCAATGCAGTCCACAAGTTTGTTCTACCAAGAGTGGTTTCAGGACTCACATAAAGCAAATTTCTTAAATTACCATTAAAAGAGTTTACATTTTTATTTCCTTTTTAAAAATAGTAATTTGTTTACAACATTCACACAAGAAAAGCATTATTATTGACCAACTATCCAATGATTTAATTTTAATTCCAATCCTGTTATAATAAATACGATAATTAGGCAGGCAAAGTGATACAGTGGAAAGATCACTACCCTTGAAAGAGGACATAGTTTCTGCCTTTATTTCATGAATTCTGTTGTTTTTAGCTATCTCTAATACCAGTTTATTCACTAACAGAGTAAGAATAATGTTCATTGTATCAAACCCATAAGTTTTTGTGAGCATTGCAAACTGAGTACATGAAAGCCCTCATTTAATGAAAATGGAAAAGTACTGTATAAATGTTACCTATTATATACTTCCCATAGATTCAAGTAGAAAGAGGCATATGTGAATATTTAAAAAACAGCAACATGGAAGCCAAACAAGACAACTAAAGGACTCCTGCACTGCAAGTTCATAGGACCTGGTTTGCATTAATGGATGATATTTGAGTCATGGCCCCAGAGAATGGGCTTCTGCATGAAGTAGCTTTATTTTATTCCAGCAAGCTTACGACTTTAAGCACTAAGACACCAGGCTGTCTTGCTGCACTTTAAAATGCCTTATATTTATGCCATACGGAAAGGGCAACACGAGGTTTTCAACTAAAGCATATGCCCTTTAAATTCAATAATAATAATAATAGTACTAGTAAACATGGTACAGTTATTTGAAAGTCACAAAGATTTGCTACCGATGCAAGAGGAAGAAGACAGAAAAGAAGAAAAAGAAAAGTTGTAGCACCATTTGCGAACTCTTTTTAATTGTGATTTTACATTCTTCTTTGAATTAAATTGGTCACCACATTGGGAATTAAAAGAAAAAAGATATGTCTTTGTTGAGTAAGATTTTTCTGACAAAAATAATTATTTGTTTTAACGATTCTTCCACATAAGTGGTCCCCAATTAAAAAGAGGGGAAATGAAATTGTTACAAATATTGATGGACAGTAGTTTCTTTAAGAGCTAGAAAACAAAAGAGAGTATTTGTTGTTGCTGCTGCTGTTGTTGTTTCCTCATAAGTAGCAATAAATAGTTCATTCCTTTGGGGGCATTCTACTTGGAGGGAAATTTAGCGTAGGCAGAAAAGTTTGTCCAGAGGAAATAACGGTCTGGGTTACTGAGGAAGTTTAGGGCTGGAATAATAAATATATTTAAGAGAACCAGCATTTAGGTGATAGGTAAAGGTCTGAAAGTATTAGCAATTGCCCAAACATGGAGTTTAAAATAAAAAGTAAGATGTCCAAGAAAGAAACTTTATAAAATATCAACATTTAAGATAGAAAGACAAGGTGACACGTGTGGGTATGGAGGTTTTCCTAGAAGTCAGGTGAGAGGGCTGGTTACTGACACCTAATTTGGTTCTATTCTCCACGCTGCGTGTCTCGGTGGGGCCTCATGTATCAGAGCACGGGTGTCTGTTTCTTCTTCATGTGAAGATGCCATGAGGGTTATCAGCAGCTCTGTCTGGAAAAGACACGAGAGGAAACAGAACACACATGGTAACAATGGTGGGAGAGAAAGAAAAATCTGAAATTTCAGTAATTTGGAAAGACCTGTAACTTTTTCAGAGGAATACTGAGAAGGGTTACTGTACAAGTAAGATACAAGACCCCTGAATAAGGCCCTAGAAGATAAAGAAGGGACTTGTAAATAGAAACCAACAAATGGTTCAATGCAGTCTCTGAGTCATTGTCTAATTTTGTCTATTCACATATGGAAATTGAATATGATTGCCAAAGTTAAGTATAAGTCACTACCAAATAAACTCTTCTCTGAGCACAATAATTGCTCAAATATATTGCTCTGCTAGGCAAATTTAACTCTTGAATAGTCGAGCTTCTGTTTTTATTCATTGAGACCACCAATTGAAAAAGACAAAGGAAAATATTTGAAGGAAAGTAACTTACATATGTTTCAACTAATAATATGATGAGGAAAATTCATATAAAAGCCTCCAAAATACTATATTTTTTTTCTCCTGGCCAAAATGTTCCTCCTGGGGGTGTTTGCTGTGATGCTCAGGCTGACACCAAGAACAGTGGCAGATTTGCATCATATCAGTTTTCCAATGAGGGTGATAAGGAAGGCCCTCATTAACCTAATACTAACCTATTACCCAGCTTCTGCAATTGCGTCAGCCACTTGAGACCCCACCCCTCGGACCACCCCAACCTAATGAAAGAAAAACCCAGTAGATGGGACTCAGAATTTGGGGACAACATCCCTCTGAGCCTCACGGCGAATAAACTTTGACTCTCCGACTCTCCATGTGCAGCTCGGTTTGTCGTTGGAACCACCCGCTGTAACACTTGCTGTGACGAGGTTTCGCAGATCGTATGTGGAACCTTGGCTTCAAACAAACATTTCTATTTATTACATCAAGATGTTTGAAATAACAAAATCAGTTTTAAAAGAATGGCTATTATACCATAACTATTCTTTAACATTTGGTAATGTGTTAAGATAAGACGCTGGAGTTTCAGTTCAAGATGCAGCGGGATAAGCGCACTGTATCTAACAATGAATGCAGGGATCAAACCCGGAAGCAGTACGACAGCCGGGTGTTTCAGGATTCAAAAGCAAATGGAATCAGGTTAATCAAGGAAAAAGCTAAAATTTAAAGTACCACCTAAATGGCCATGAGTCTACCATGTTTCCGTCCTTTGCTATCCCTGGAATAGTCTCAACTCAGCTCAAAATATTGGAAGTAGGCGCAGAAGCCCTCTAGTTTTTTCTCAGAGAGGGAAAGGGAAGTCCCAGCGCTCAGAGACAGAGTAAAATACCCTGTTGTTTTTCTTTTTTTTCTTTACTCTTCTCTTTGGCCGTTATTCTCAAACAAACCTGTGACAGGAGGAGAAACGGAAACCCACAGGGCCCCACAGTCTCATAGAGCCGAACCTTCCTCTCAAATCAGAAAAGCTCTGGCTTCCAGATCTTGGGGAAACACACATTGATTTTTTTCCCCTCTCTCTGTCCTTCAGTCACTTGTTTCTGGTTGCAGGCACAGTCGCAGCACTGCACAGAACAGGGAAATGAAAGCCCCAGCTTTCAGAGAACTACAAGAGGAAGCCCTGGGAACAAGGAAACACTGGGGCAATGGCAGAGAAGGAAGGACTCAGGAGAGCAGCCCCAGAAAGTTAATGTGAACTCCTGGGCTTCCCTGGAAGCCATTCACTTGTAGATTTGCTCCTATTGAGCTTACCTAATAATTTGAGACCCAAAATAGAAGGCAGTACTTGAGGCTCAGACTAGACAGAGTGGCATGCAGATGGGACAAATCAAAATAACACTTGCAAAGAATTTGAAAACTGAAATGACGTTGGAACCAGAGACCACAGAATGCAGTTTGGAACTCACAACCCCAAACAAAGTGGATTACTCGCTGGGGAAAAAAATCTATATTCTCCATAGGATTTAAATAAGATTCATAACATAGTAATAAAATATTCAATATACTATCCAAAATTATTCAGTACATGAAGAAAAAGGATTATGTCAACTTACATAGACAGTCAACAAATGTCAAAGACAAGATGACACAGATATTAGAATTATCTGACAAAGACTAAAAGCAGCTGTCATAAAAATGTTCAAAGAAGCCATTGAAGATAATTTTGAAATAAATGAAAGAAGAAAAAGACTCAGAAAAGAAATAAAAGATATAAAGATGTGGCCAGGCATGGTGGCTCATGCCTGTCATCTCAGCTCCTTGGGAGCTAAGGTGGGAGGACTGCTTGAGCCCAGGAGTTTGAGATTAGCCTGGACAACACAGTGAGACACCATCTCTAAAAAAAAAAAAATAGTTATAAAGATGAACCAGATGGAAAATTCAAATTCAGAACTGAAAATTAAAATAAGCAAAAAAAGAAAGAGGAAGCAGAGTGAGGGTAGAGGGAGGGAGAGAGGGAAGGGGAGGAGAAGGAGAAACCTCTGACTTACTGACTGCATAGACACAATGCAAGAATGGTGATAACAGAGGAAAGAGTCTATGGAAATGAACACAGATCAATAGAAATAATTCAAACTGAACAGAAAGAAAAATATTTTAAAAAATTAATAGAGCCTCAAGGACTTATTGGACAATAACAGAATTTCCAGCATTCATGTGGGCAGAGGTGCATGATCCCCACAGTCTTCTCCTGCTGAGCTTGCCGCACCCGTCCGTTCACCATGAGAACTGGGCAAGAGAGGACTGAGGGCCAGACATCCTTCCTCCCCGCTGCCTAACAACAGCATGTGCAGCACATATTTAATAGGCAAATAAGCTTAGTTTGCACATTTTATTTTCAAAAATGTTAGCTTGGCAATACCCCCATTAGGAGATTATTTTCAAGCAGGTCTCATTATGGAAAATTTTCTCTCATTGTAAGGTTATAAAATTTTTTATTATAGCACTGAAACCAACAGACATCTACTATGTCTTCATGTTGATAACATTTTTTTTTCCTTTCGTAACACTGAGTGGGTAAACACATGAGAGAACTAAAACCTTCTGCAAAACCAAGGATGATACTACAGAATAACAAAGCCTGGCTCTGGAAGACATTTCCAGGCTGAGGGAGGAAGGGTGGTCAGAGTGAAGACCTTGTTTGTGCAAATGCGAGAAGTGTCTGATGGGATTTTTTTCCCTCGTGTTCTTTGCTTTTCCTTAAAAAAAAAAAAAAAAAATCTATGCAGTATACCATGTAAAACCTCATCTCAGACCAGGAAATTTCCTATTGGTGGATCTTTATAGTTAACATCATAAAGAACTTTGTTCATCTTGGCCTAAGCGCAGGGCAAAGATAGCCCAGGGAGTCAGTGCTCCGATACAGGGATTAAGGAGACCCCTGCAAGTCCCCGAGACCCTGTCATACCATTATCAAAGTCAAAGCTATTTTCATAACAGTGTTAAGATATTATTTGCCTTTTTCACCCTCATTCTCTCATGAGAACACAGTAGAGATTTGCAAAGTTTCTATAATGTGTTAGATCACAGCAGATTGAATTCAGAAGCAGATATGAGACTCCAGCTCCCTAAATGTAAGCCAGAAACTAAAGATATTAAGCAATACCACCTGTCAAAAGACAAAATTACAACAAATTTAGCTTAAAGATCCCAATTGGCTTTATTGTGATTCTACAATTGAGACAACATTTTATTCCATAAAATAGAATAAAGTGTTCCAATGAGTAGAGCAGAAAAGCTTGGCTTTATAGACAGAAAAGGGCTGAAGAATGCAGCAACAAAGAACAAAAAGCAGATTGGTCATTTCCAAGTCACTTTCCTTGTAAGGTAGGGACAAGGAGACAGAACAGTAAAAAAAATAACTGATTGATTAACATTAGGTTACTTCAGGCTAAGGATTAAAACAGGTTAAGAGAGAACTTTATACTCATGCTGATTGAAACTGACATGTTTGGTAAATTAGGCTGTTAAGCCTTCTCTCCTGATTTCTCAGAAGGCCAGGTAACAACTCAGCTTGGTTTGATGATATGGAACATTAGCATGGCAGGTGCCATTTTTATGCTGGCTTACTGGGGCCTAGCGCAAGAGCTTAGCCCAAAACCATACTCTTCTTTAAGTTTGGGATAACACACTCTTCTCACTAATTTCCTTGTTTGACTATTAAGCAATATCATTCTTCTCATTAATGTCTTTGTTTTTGAAACTATGGTTTTTTTAAACAAATATGTTAATTATATTAACTTGGTATGGGTTATCAACATTAATTTTAAAGGAATTGATGAATATAAATTTTAAAATATCTTAGTATTAATTTCTAATTTGGTAAATATGGATAGATACAACTAACATCAACAAAAGCACTTTTGGTTCTACAGTAACTTTAAAATTGTAAAAAGGTCCTGAGACAAAGAAGTTTGAGAATCAGTGAAGTTGGGAATAAACCTAAGCTACCAGATTTCCACTGAAAGCAGATGTGTGAATCAGTGTTATTGACTAAAAGCAGAACCACTGAGGAAGAGGAGATTTGAGAAGAAGGAGACGAGTTTTGCGGAAACCGTTGTTTCCTGGGCCTGAGCTCAGGGAGTTACTGAGCTAATGAAATGGGTTTGGAACATGTTAACATGGAGAAGATAATTACAACTCAGGTAACCCAGAGACAGTGTGAAGAGGAAAACTATAGAGTACTAAAAATGAAACTTTCCCAATGTCATGTTTTGGAGGGTGATGGCAGAGAGGGACTTGTGAAGATGTGGCCAGAGATTCCCTAACAGGGAATTTTTATTTATTAATAATTATCTTTTATTACTCAGTGTCATTTACTCCAAGCCAAATAACATTTAGTTAGCAACTAAACTATGTTACCTATAAAGGCAATGCACATGCATATAGCAACAATCTCTTACCAGATGTGTTAACATTTAGTGTGTGTGTGAGTGTGTGTGGAGCTTTCATGTGATAAACACTTTCTATAATAGTTTTTAAATGTTGTCTCTTTGTTTTTTACTCTGTTTTTCATCAATTTTCTTTTGCAAGTTTCAGAACTACACAACTTCAAGGGTAGCATGTGAAACAGATTAATATTTTAATTTTAAAAGAAATTATTCTCTGTACTGTTTGGCTTCAGAATTCCTGAAGAATGGAAATGTCCCTTTGGAAGTGTCAACAGGCAGCTCTCAAAATTGCACCAGTTAACTTGCAATTGGGCATTCCAGAGCAGCTAAAACAACCACCACAACCCCACCGACACAGCAGAGATGTCAAAGGTATTTGGGACCAGAAAGAATTTAAGGTTTGGTTTTTAATTTTTTACTGCCAAGCATTAGAGTCCAACATGATGGGATTTTGACTGTTTTATATCCCAAAGTGATATAAGGAGTAAGGTGTGGAGAACTGGCCAATGTTATCATCTAATTCAGTGGCTGATGTTTATAATTTAATTCACTGTTGCTTAAGAACAGATTTATCAGCCATTAATAAAGGTATTCTTTTTACTATCTTTATAAAGAGCTGAGAACTCTCGCACTGAATTCTCGGTGTTCCCTTCAGCTCTCATGCCTGCGACACAGTATCCAGCCTGCTGCATGAGGAGTGCCTTTCACTCCCATGTTACTTGTCCTCTTTATGCTGATTGGTATGTTAATTTAAGTGACAATTACAGATCAACATTTGCATGCTGTACGTAAGCATGGAGGAATAGAAATGTTAATGTGACACATTTGTCTTCTGTTAAGAAAGGTGAAAAATTGCATATGAAAACAGTACACTGACAAAATAGGAGCATTTCCTGTTTACAGAAGTTTCCATTCATCAGTTTCACTTCATGGCTTGTGTTCATTATTCAAGACACTCTTTTGGGATTTATTACCTCTTTTATTTGCTTGAGAGGAGATTTTCTGATGTCATGACATGTACCTTTTTCCCTGCAGATGTTTTATAAAAAGCTAGGAAATGGTGCTTTATGTTGATAAATCTGTTCAGTTGGAGGAAGTCTTCATCACCAAACGAATATCCAAGAAATGTGATGTGCACTAACACTTTCTGAGGCAAGATGCGTGGCAGGCTATGCCACGGTGGAGCGCTCTCTAGACTTCGGAGTAATGGTGCTGTTTCCTTTCTGAGTTAATACATGACCTTGGACAGACTGAAGAAATAAAAAAATGTAGTGGAGAGAAATAGTCAGTGACTTGATATGCTCCCCAAAATAAAAACAACAACAACAAAAAGTGTAATATATTCTAAGATGAATGAATCAAGAGATCTCTAGAGTGCCCCAAATACTGGATATTTGGAATGAATTGTAGTCATATGCAGTAAAATGATGTTTCAGTCAACGATGAACCATACATACAACAGGGGATCCATAGGATTAAAAAAACCCTATTTTCACTGTACCTTAGACATGTTTAGGTGCACAGATCCTTATCATTGCATCACAACCTCCTCCAGTATTCAGCACAGTGTCACACTGTGCCATAAAGCCTAGGTGTGTAGTAGGCTACACCGTCTAGGTTTGTGTAAGTGTAACTGAAGAAATGGTTGAAAAAATTGCCAAAATATTTTACAATTTTTAAAACATCCCCCACTCCTTTTGGAGAACTAGGATCTGCATCCCTGTCTTAGGCCAGTTTTCAGGAGGGGCGGGGGAATGACTTTTGTTCTTTGTGCCATGGGAGATGGCGCCAAGGAAATTGTCTGGGCTGAGGTCAGGAGATCATTTTAGCTGAAGATGGGATTCATCTGGGCTGGGGTCATGAGAGTGTTTTAGCCAAAAAATGAAATTGATCAAAACTTTTAAAAGCTCTGTACTTCTGCTCAAAAGAGGGACCTTGGTACTTTGACATGAGAGTCTGCCAGCCTGCTCTTTGCCAGCCAATTAATAAATTCCTCTCTCCTTCTCCTCAAACCACTTGTCCTCATCCTTCTGATGTGGCCTCGGGGACAAGTGCTGAGCTTTTGGAAACATAAGTACACTACGATGTTCACACAATGACAAAATCACCTAACAATGCATTTCTTGGAGAATATCCCTATCCTTAAGCGATGCATGATTGTAATTCAGTTCCTCTTATCATGTACTTTTAAGCTAGTGTATGACAAATGTAGCTACTTAATAATAGCCTTGGTAGAAAAGAAAGTGAATAAATAGTGTTCTCACATCTAGAGTATGAAAAGACCTTGTAAGATTTTGGAACCTCTATGAAATTCCAGTTTAAATTTAGTACCATGCTTTTTGGTGTGTCAATATTGAGGATCTCATCTTCACAAATAAATCTAATTTAAGGAAGAAAATAGAAAGAAAGGTCAATGCTCCCTGGAAATTTAGAGAGAAAAGAAAAATTAATTACTCCTGTCTGGAGAGGCCCTCACAGGATCACATACCTAGTATATATCAATCACTGGGTAGATGCTGGGAGGTGGCATTTAAATTACTCTACATA
Source organism: Indri indri (assembly GCA_004363605.1). NCBI lineage: Eukaryota > Metazoa > Chordata > Mammalia > Primates > Indriidae > Indri > Indri indri. Next base: position 125,636 of record RJWJ010001142.1, read on the forward strand.
TTTGGGATTTTAACATTTCAGATTTATATTTTCTTATAAAATTTGATTGAGAACATATCCCATATCCTTAAATATCTTTAAAAATATGATATTAATGGCAGCATAAGCAGCATAATATTAATCATATAGATATATTTAAAAATGATTTTCCACATTTAGAATATTGAATCTAATAAAAATGCTTTAAGTCATGTTCTTAAAAAAAGCAAAACAGGAACCATTTCTTCATGTTTTATTATATTCTTAGCAAAAAATTAAATCGCTAAGTAAAAGTTAAAAATACTTCAAAGCTCTTGAGATACGTATATAGATTGCTTTCTAGAAGGGATATACCAAATCAATTATTTTACTTGTTTGATGACACAATACATACTCAACTTCAGTAACAATGCCAAGTATACTTGGAAATCACATTCTGAGATTTTGGATGCAGTGTTCTATTTAGGTCAAGTAGGTCGATAATACATTTTGCTCAAATTTTCTATATTATTATTGATTGTTTTGTCTGGTTGTTTTACTAGTTACTGATAGAGGTATTAAAATTCTTTACAATGATTATATTATGTATTTTCATTTTTTATTCTGTCAATATTGTTTTATTTCATTTGAGACCACATTATTATATACCTAACGATTTAGAATTATGATGTAGTTCCGGTTATATTGTGCCTGTTGTTCTGTTTCTGACTCACCTTTGCCTTAAGATGTAACACTGGGCTTCTCTTCCTTCGTAGGCTCTTCAAACCTCAGTTTCTGTGCTCCCTGTTAAGAGAATCTCTTTCCAAAATTCTACTCAAGTTTCTGAGCCTCTCAGCCACTACAGTCAGCATAGGCAGTTGCTCGAAAGAGAAAAGAGACCATAAATGGTTTGCTTATCTATGGCCTTCCCATCTCTCCCAGATTCTGAGCCTTTAATTCCCTCCTCTCTTTGGAACTCCAAACGTATGTTCTCAGAAACCATTTTATTCAGCTTTTCTAGTTATTTTTAACAGGAGAAGGTCTGAGACAAATTAATCCATTTTGCCATTGCCAGAAGCAGAACTCTGGCTTGAACCAATTTATACCAATAAGAAGCAGAACTCTGGCTTGAACCAACTTAAACCAATATGTTGAGTAATGTTGCTAATTCAGTGTCCAATTTCTTATTAGGCTGAGCTCTGAAATTTCAGTTTGTATCATTAGTTTATACTTTTTAAAGAAATAAAGTAATAAACACTGATTAGGATGACAGGCCAATGCATAAAGCACATTTAACCCATAATACCCTTGAGCTGTAGTAGCAATAATGCTCCTACTGATCATTTAAATTCACCTATTTTTCCTATGTGGAATTATATGCTATAGTTTGAGTGACAAGGAGGGATCTTAGTTATTATGGAAATATCCATAGATTTAGATTTTCTTCCTCTTTCCTAGCTATTCCCCAGGATGATGACTTGGTTATTCAGGGAGATCTCCCTTACTTTGTGCAAGCTGAAAGGAGGAGGTCTCATTTCTATATAGTGTTCCTGTGTCTTTCTTGGTATTGGCTACAGATTGCATCCCACCCTGCTGGTGATCACTGAGATGTTGCTGCTCCTGTCTCTCTGGCCAGGGTGATGTGTTCTCACCCATCATTGGAGCCAGAGCTTCCTGGCATCTGCCCCAATTCCAAAGCTGCTGGTTCCTGCTTCCAGAATTCAGTTGGTCCATCCAGGCTTTCGGTATCTCTGAAGCCTTTCAGTCACGGATTCCCTGCAGAGCAATATAAGGGTGCTTTCAGTCCAGAGCCCCATGTCTAGCTCAGCTCTCAGTCTCATTGCCAGTGTTGCTGTAGATAGCAGCATTGTGCCGATGCAAAACTCTTCCAGGGATTCAGAGTGGGAGCTGCACACAACCCAGCTGCTGTCATCTCTCCCTCCAGCTTAATTAACACACCACCCCACTCCAAGACTGGAGCCAAAGGAAGGAAGGTCAGGACACTGTTGTTGACCCCAAGCTTTCCCTTAAGAACTTACTACTCAAAGTGTGGTTTAGGGACCAGCAGTCTCCAAATCACAGGCAAGTTAGTAAGAAATGCATAATCTTGGAATACAATCTAGATCTACTAATCAAAAGGTGGATTTTAAAAAGGCCCCAAGTGAGCATAGACATCTTACAATTAAGAGATACTGTCATACATCACATCCTGAATTCTCTCCAAACTTGGTTACTGTTATTATTGTGGCCCATTTGTGAGATCTGGTTTTCATATTGCAAAGGAACCTCTCTGAGTTCATTGCCTTGTCACAGATTGAAGACCTGTTTGGAGTATGAGACCCTGAGGAGCAATGCCTCCCATTGCATTTCTGCTATGAGATCTGTATCAGTTGGGGTTCCACCAGTGCTGAATCATGAGGCATCACATATTCAGAGATTTATTACAAGAGACTGAGTAGGCAGCTTCAACATTTGCAGGGCAGGATTTCAGGGAAAATAAGCTGAAGCTGCTGTCCACAAGCAGAATTTCTTCTCTCGGAGAGGCCTCATGAATCAGGCACATCCTGTTATCTAGAAGAATCTCCTTTGCTGTAAGCCAACTGATTATGGACTACAGCCTCAGTCCCACCTACTAAATACCTTTGCAGCAACACCTACATTAGCGATTGAGTGAATAACTGCTGACTGTAGCTAGTCGCATTGCACTTTGAAAGACCATCACAGCCTCTTTCACCTCTGAGGCAAATGGATGCCTCTGGAGAAATGGGGTGGTGGTGGCAGTCAGGCAGTGACAGTGAACACTGCAGATATGCTCTGCCCAAGAGAAGAGTATTAAGCTACAGAACAAACACACAAATAGTCATACATAAGGGGAGAGAGAGATGCTAACAACGATCAATGACAGAATCTATAAAATTAACTTAGACATGCAAGGTTCTAATTTTCACTGTGCTCTTCTCTGATGGTTGATAATAGTTGTCAGGTTCAAATGGGAAAGGGCTGACTTCAGTTCCACTGCTCTGGCTCATGCAGGGTGTTTCTTTTATGAAGAATAACTGCTTCCCCTGGTCTTTTATATAACTGTTTCATCACACACAGACCAGTTAATGTGACTTAATTACTAATGTATTTACGGAGGTAGCTGCACATGTGTGCATGAGAGACAGACAGACAGACAGAGACAGAAAGGGAAAGAGAGATGGAGAGAGAGAAGTGAGGAGATTTGTTTTCATGAAGTTGAAGTTTGCACATACTGGTCTTTAGCCCTTTGAGTATCTAGTAAATATTTGTGCCATCTTTTCTTTGGGTGTTATTGATTTTTACTTTATTGCTTTAATACTTTCATCTCTCTTTCATAACCAAAATTTTTTCTGAGCACATTCATATATATCCAAGTTTATCAGCATAAATTTCCCCAGGGTATTCTAATAGGTTAATATTAAATATTAATATTGAATGACACTGTTTTAATATTGTCTGGTAATCAGTAACAAAACCTGCATATCAGAAGATAACAGTGCAAATCCCACTGAGAATACGTGGCACATAGGCATGAGAAAAAACAACATATATGTAAAAAATATAATAGGAGAAAAAAATTACATATATGACGCACACATTTAAATATGCAAATTATACGGCATGTATACATAAAAATGAAAGCAATATACATGTAAAAATGTAAGAAAAATTTTAATATACAACATGGGGAACATTTCTGAGGATTGGCAGATACTATAGTTTTGGGATGTGTATGGACATTTTCTTGAACTTGGAGAGGTGTACTAGTATTTATTGGGTTGTTTCCATGCACATGGTCTCCTATTATAAACTTATATCACTTTATCTTTGATTATCCTTGATTGACAAGAACTAAATTTCAGGGAAATTAAGAGATTTAACCATCAGTGAGGACAGAACCTGATTCCCCCCGCCAGGGCTGCTGCTGGCATCTCAGACCTTCCAACAGCTTCCATTTCTCCTGTTTCCTGAGGAATCTTACAAGAAAATAATACAGAGAGTATGGGTCAAACAGTTAACTAGAAACAGCAAATTTCCTTTTAAATCTCTTGAGTATTCTTTAAAATGTATGTGAATTTTATATTCTCCTTCATTATACATTCATGCTGTTATAATAAAAATATGAGATTTGCAATTAGCATCAGAGTGTGGAAGGCTCAGTTTGGTTCTGGGACAGCACCTCAGAGCCAGTTATTGATGCTGCAGTTTGACTTGCAGGGGTCCTCCCTTTGTCACCTTACCCTGAAAAAGAGAAAAAAATAGTGCAGTAAAGGAAAACGACAGAACTGTAGAACTAAATGTACAGGATGAGAAGATATCTCTTTGAAATGGCTAGGAATTCAGTTTCTTCTTCCTTCATTCATTTCAGACCACTATTAATACAATAATGCTAAGATAATGTCTTAGTCCATTCAGGTTGCTATAAAAATACTATAGACTCGGTGGCTTATAAACAACCGAAATTTATTTCTCACAGTTTTGGAGGCTGGAAGTTCAAGATCAAGGGGTCGGTTGATTCCATATCTGGTGAAGTCCTGTTTCCTGGTCTCAGATGGCACCTTCTGGCTGTGTCCTCACATGGTGGGAGGGGCAGAAAAGCCTCCTCCAGCCTCTTTTATGAGGACACTAATCCCCTTCACGAGGGCTGAGTTCTCACCACTAATCATATCCTTAAGGCTCCATCTTTTAATACTATTGCATTGGGGATTATGTTTCAACTTATGAATTTTGGGAGACACAAACATGTAGACCACAGCAGATGAGTGCAAACTCGGTTCCAGACCCAAGGCAGGCACAGCAGGATGTAACGAAACATTAGTTTCATGCAGTGAGACTATTTTAAAAAGAAATTCAAATGCTGGGATCAGAATTTGGGATTTTGTATATAGAGTGATAAAAATTCTTATGGATGCTTAAAATGAGAAACAAAGATACAAAATGTTTTAGGGAAATGAGTTTGGCAGTGTGTGTTACACTGTCTCTGAGAGTCTGGGCGGGACTAGTGTGTCCAGGAACATGTCATCACACTGTGTGAGGAGGGGCAGCTAGTGGGGATTTCCTGAAAGGTGAACATCACCTTCTACCAAAATCCAGTCTCCCTTTATCCTTTCATAGAATGGTGCCAGGACTTCATTCCTAAGCCTCCTTTCCTCAGAGTGAACACCTCCCTGGGAACACAGAGAAATATTCCCCTTCCATGTGTCCTTTTCCTTGCTTTCTCCCCGCCTGTCCACTGGAACAGCATTCAAGAGTGGCTCTGGAATCTACCTGTGGAAGGTGGCTGGGCTGCTTTGCCTCTGTGGTCCTGGTGTGGAGAAGTACAGCCAAACCCCTCCTGCCCCTGCGCCACCTGCCTGCACCGTCGCAGGAGAAGCAGGTGGATGCTACATCTGAGCCACTGTGTTCTGTGGTCCATTTCGTTCAGCAGTTCCGCCTACCCGACCAGTGCAAAGAAGAGTTCCCAAAATCCTGAGGAGAGGAAGGATTTTAAGAAGTAGGGACAGAAAGAAATCCACAGAATTAAAATAATAATAAAATTGTCATTTACTGAGAACCTCATTTAATGAGCCCCCAAAACATATAAGCCCCTCTTATATTCCAGAAACAAGAGCTGCCAGAAGTAGTTTCTATTTTGCCCATTTTATCAATAAGAAAAATGAGACTCTAAGAGTTACTTAACTTCTAGATAAGGAAACTTCCTTGGAATGATTCAACTCCAAATATGACTTCAAAGATACACACTTTCCCATGTGCCATTATGTCTTCCACAAACACCCGTGAGATGAAGACAAGCTTGCACTCAGTTTTTCCCTCAAAGAGAATCTATGCCTACTTGATTCTGAAAGATCTAGGTCATTCAGAGTGGGAAATTTCCTGGAGGTTAAGAGAGTGACTCTTATCTTGAATAGTTTTAATTGCTAATTATGTTATTTTTCCTGGTTTAACATTATAGAGATACTTTTTCTTTCAATTGAAAGAAAAAGCACGGGTCTTAAAGCAAGGCCTTAGAGGTGCTTATTAACTTGCTACCTTTTTAGTGGAACACTTTACTTGCAACTTTAATAGCTTTGTGCTTGCAGGAGTCCTTTATGGACAGTAAATAGCTTTTCACTAGAAGATCACAGCCCTGTATAATTTCAGAGGTGAAGGAAGCTCAGAGGTCACGAGACCCAGCCCCTTCATTTTATGTTGCAGAAGGAGAAAGCAGGAAATGGGAAGGAACGCACCCGGTGACATCAAACTGGTGGGGGCAAAAGCAGGTGCACTTCTTCCTCGTGTTCCTTAGGAGCCTTTTTCTCTCCACCAATTGACCCCTTCCCTGTGGACCAGTCACAAACCACAAACGTCATTTTGGAGACAGGAGCAAGGTCAAGGTACACTGCATAACACAACCGGGAAACTGGCTTTTCTAATACAAATATATTTTCTGAGACAATTTTTAAAAATTCTTTTAATTGAAAAGCAAACCATTCCCACCTTCCTAGGAAGGTTTTTAGATCCCTCTGCAATCCCCATGCAGCCCCGCCCAGTGGGGCTGATTGGATTTATCTATACTTTTCTCAGCATGTCAAACAGGGAATGAGGGTGTATGTCCTGATGTCAGTACAGGGAAGACAGAGGGACAGACAGGCAGGGAGATCGCGAGACACAGAGAGACAGAGGCAGAGACAGAGAGAAAACGTGCTGCCCTGGTTAAATTTAGGGACCTTCCAGGCCTTCACACAGGCTAGAGAGAGCGTAGAGGTCATTTGGTTACATAATTTGGTTACAAAATGTCTTTCATATTTGTACTAACCAGATGTCCTGGTTAAGACCTTCGAGCAAAGCTGAATGGACTCAGTGATATCTAGAATTATACTTTTTTTACAGATCTCAGAGAGACAGCTTTTAATATTTCACCACGAGTATATTTGCACTGCTTCTTGGGGGAAGATATATAGCATTAAGAAAGTTCCTGTTTCTTTCTGTTTTATTTTAAAAATTATGAATGAGTTAAATTTTGTCAAAAAATTTCCTAAATGTATTGAGTTTATTACAGATTGTTTTTTCTTTTTAATTTGGTTGATACATAAAATTAAATCAATTGAGTTTTTTAATATTTTACCAATCTTAAGCTCTTGGGGCAAAAAGAAAATAACATTGCAATAATAAATTATGTAATGTTTTCTATTTTACTGTATTCAATTTGCTTATATTTTTCTTAAAGAATTTTGGCTTCCTGTTTATGACAGAGTGATATATAATTTTCTTTTATTATGATGTAAATATTTTCTATGTATTTTGAAGCTAGATTATTAAGTATATATAGAATAAAAAATATTAGATATTGCATTTAAATAGAAACTACCATTACTATCAAATATCTCAACTTATTTCTAGTAATGCATGTCTTCTGGTGTAACTTCTTCCCTCCTTTTATCCTCAACTTTTCTGTGTCTTTGTATTTAACTGGATTTCTTGGAAGTAGTACGTAGTTAAAATTTTTCAGTGTGACAACTATTGCTTTTTATATGGAGTATTGGGTCATTTATATTCAATATAACAACTGATACATTCAAATTTAAGTCTCCATCTTCCCAAATGATCTATGGGTCTTTTAGACTCCTATCTTGCCCTTTTTTGACCAAATTATTTGTGGAATTTATTATTCCACTTCCCCATTAATTACCTTATTATTATTATTATTATTAAAGATTGTTTGAAGCAGTTTTAGTTTCACAATAAAATTGAGAGGAAGGTACAGAGATATCCCATGTACATGCACAGCCTTCCCCATTATCAACATTCCCCACCAGAGGGTACATTTGTAACAACTGATGGACCTACACTGATATGTCATTATTGCTGTAATTCCACAGTTTATGTTAGAGTTTGCTCTTGACAATGTATGTTCTGTAAGATTGGACAAATTTATAATGATGTGTAGCAACTGTCAGTGTATCATATAGAGTAGCCTCCCTTCCCTAAAAACCCTCTGTGCCCCACCTATTCACCTTTCCCTCCATGTAACCCCTGGCAACCACTGTTATAGAAACTGTTACTATTTCTATAGTTTTGCCTTTTCCAGAACGTCATATAGATGGAATTGTAAAGTATATAGCCTTTTCACATTTGCTTGTTTCACTTAGTAACATGCGTTTAAATTTCTTCCATGTTTTGTCATGGCTTGGTGGCTTATTTCCGTTTAGCACTAAATAATATTCTATTGTCTGGATGTACCACAGTTTGTCCTGGTGGCTGCCGGGTTTTGGCAGTTATGTTGAAACCTGCTATAAACATCCACATGTAGGTTTCTGTATGGACATAACTTTTCAGCTCCTTTGGGTAAATAATGAGTGCAATGTTGGATTATATGGTAAGAGGATGTTTAGATTTGTAAGAAACCACCAGGCTATCTTCCAAGGAGGCTGTAACCATTTTGCATTCACCAGCAATGAGTGAGAGTTCCTGTTGCTGATATCCTCACTGTCAGCATTTGGTGTTGGCAGAGTTCTCAACAGGCGGGTAGTGGCATTTCAGCGTTGTTTTAATTTGCATTTCTCTGAGGACCTAGGATGTGGAGCTTTGCTTCATATGCTCATTTTCCATCTGTATATCTTCCTTAGTGTCTATTAAGGTCTTTGACCTATTTTGCAAATATTTTGCAATATTTTCTCCAAGTCACTGGCCTGTCTCTTCATTATCTTTTCATTATTGTTTGCAGAGAAGAAATTTTTACTTTTAATGAAGTCCATCATATCAACTCTTTCTTTCAACAACAAGGATTGTGCCTTTGTTGTTGTATCTAAAATATTATCACCAACTCGAAGGTCACCTAGATTGTCCCCTTTGTTATTGTCTAGTTTTATAGTTTTGCATTGTACATTTAAAATCTGTGATCCATTTTGAGTTAATTTTTCTGAAGGATGTAAAGTCTGTGTCTATATTTATTTTTTTGCATATGGATGTCTAGTTGTTCCAGCAGTATTCGTTGAAAGGACGAATGTTGCTTTATTGCTTTGCCTTAGCTCCTTGATCAAAGCCAGTTGACTATATCTACGTGGGTCTATTTCTGGACTCCCTACATAGTTCCTACATAGTTCCATTGATTTATCTGTCTATTCTTTTACCAATGCCACATTGTTTTGGTTATTGTAGCTTCATGCTAAGTCTTAAAGTCTGATAGTATCAGCCCTCCAACTTCCTTCTTTCCCTTCAATATTACATGTTTGCATGTCTGGAGGTTCTGTTACACATGCCTGTTTTTCTCTTTATTTTGTCTGTTGGTATGCCTAGGAATTTTTCTTGAATGATAGAAATTCTGAGTGATAGTTATCTTCCTCCAATAAGGTGATGTGTTTGCTTTTGTCAGGTAGTTACTACACAAAAATATCACTTGAATTTGGTCAGTTATTGAGCTAATCTAAAGATAGGTTCCGTTATTGTGAGGATAGATCTACATTTGGTTTTTACTTATTTCTATGGCGAGGTCCTTCAGGGTTGCAAATCTGTAACTAGAGGTTTTCCAAGACCTATCCTTCCTGCACATTCTTAGAATTAAATATTTTGTTTCCCAAGAGACTGGTGAATTCTTTCTGAGTGTCTCTTCCTCTTAGATACTGCTTTCTGACATCCTTTTAAGTCTTATTAGCTTCTTTTAACTAACCATAAATTTCTTGAGGGATAAAGTAGCATGGGATATTGGACTCGCCTAATTACCTTTCCTTCCTCTCATGGATTTTGGCCCATTCATGCTAGCTACACTGGTAAAACTAAAATATTATTTTGGGTATTTTTAAATCCATTTCTGTGGTAGTTTTCAGAGGGAAGGTTGGTCTGATATAAGCTTAAGATTTGGAAACAGATGTTACACAATTTTAAACATTATTCTCATTACCAAAGAACTCCAGATAGATGAGAAATAAATATATTTTAAGATCACCTAATTATCTTGTGAGTAACATAATTATATTGTACTGAGTTTGTGAGGATGTTAAAAAGCAGACATTTGGCTAAACATACACAGTTTAAATGTAGGCCAAAGGACTTTCGGTTCTGGAAAGTGGAAAAGTCACAAGAATGCATTATTTCCCTCAAGCAGTAAAAAAAAAAAGTGAGATATTCTACAAAATTGTGATGTTTTGAACCTCACAGAGAACTGGGGTTTCAAGGCTACCTAAAGAACTAAAAGCCAAATGGTGACAAGCTCTTTCAAGGAAACGTGATTCTCAAAATAATTTAAAAACCTTGGCACAGAACCATAAAAAAAAAAAAAGAAGAAGAAGAAATATCAGCCATATATGTGGGTAAGAAGAATCAATCTGTAATTTTAACACATCTTTAAAGGCTGAATATGGACTTGCATGACAGGTCAGGATCTCTGGATGTCCTGGACATAAAGGTGTCTCTGTGTGTCCAGCGACTCTTTTCACCAGACTTTCCTGAATGCATATAAGAAAGACTATGGCAGAATGGGACTGAAAGAAAATTCCTCTGCCATGTAGACCTGCCAGAACCTCAGAGTGGGCCAGAAAAATGAAAAGAAATGTCACAATGGTCTGTTTCCTGCACTGATATAAAAAGACATTTGCCTCCCTAATGCTGTAGTTTTTGGAGCTGTCAGAAATAGTACACTTGTTTTCTGTCTTGTTTTGTTTCTCAGGTTTCCCTTGATCATTGCTAATATATAGGAATGAGATTGCTTTTTGTATGTCAACCTTATAACCTGTGACCCTGCCAAATTCATATTAATTCTTAGAGGATTTTTTTATAGATTCTTTGTAATTTTCTACATAGACAGATATGTTCTCTGTGAGTTGAGATAGTTTTATTTCTTCTTTCTGATTATGCCAGTTCTACCAATAAGACTACTGGAGACATTCTTTATGTCTCTTTCTTGCATCTTCATTTGATTCTTTCTTATAGCTTCCATTTTACTGCTGAAGCAACTTATTTGATCATGTTGGAATTTTTTATAGAAGCCTTTAACGTATTAATCATAGTTCCCTGTCTGATAGTTTTAACATTCTCTGGTCAGTCCAGTTCTGATTTGTGTTTTGTTTCTGAGCACTGTGCTATTTCTTGTCTTTTTCTATGCTTCATGAATCTTTTTGTTGGAAGCCAGTCACAACGTAGAGTACTCAGATAAATACTTGCTCTGCTTCAAAATGAGCATGCGCTTCCTTCCCCCGGGCCTTTGTCATGTGGTTTTAGGTTCATCTATTTAGGGGTTGTGCTGCACTTACAGTTTGCTGTTGCTATGGTTACCTTCGGTGCAGCAGAGTCTTCAAGTCCCTCTAGGGATAAGCATTTGTAGTCTAGGAAAACTCACCACAAGGGCTCCCACAGTGTCTGTGCTGGGCTTGGCTTTGGGTCTTCTCTTTGAGCTGCTCCCCACAGAGAATCTGTTTTTTGCTGCTCTCCCAGATATATCCTATTGTTGGTTTCACTCGATGCTTGTAATTGTGGTCACTGAGGTGGAAAAAGAACCTTCTCTGGTGCTATGATTAAGCCTCAGGCTTACAGGCAAGCATTGTAAACCTGGGTTTCCAGGTCTGGACTTCACAAGACTTTGTCTCTTTTCTGGATGTAATATTGGGCTTAGTACTTACTCCTACCCTTAAGCTAGGGGTAGAGTTTTTGTTTTTCTCTCCTTCCTCTCTCCCAATGCCAGTGGGTTTCCGCTATTTCCTCACCCAGTGTTCTCATAAGTTTTTGTTCCTCTTCCTTTTTCAGATTATGGCTTTTCTTCCCTCTGGTGGGAAAGGGGAGATGTGCCTGGGTGGAGTTTTTGCAGTGGCTGCTGCCAGCCTCTCCTAGCAGCAGCTGGGGGATGCCTGTCCAGGATTCTCTCCAATATTTCCTGTGAACCCCTGTGGGTGAAAACCCACCTGGAAAAATCCTGCAAGAAGGAATAGCACCACCTATATCAGTGGTCAGCAGGGGCTGCATACTTCCCTGCTAGCTGACACCGAACACTGACATTAGCTAAAAAGTTCTAGCTAAACCTTCCTGTGGGCTGACTTGGTGTTTGATGATGTCTTCCCTTGGATGCAAATGCGCAGGTCCTATTTCTCTCTCCATATCTCCATCTCTCTAGATTTTGGGTTACTTGTTTGTTCTTGGACATTAGTTTTCTGAGAGGCCCAAGAAATGTGGATAATTTGCAGTTTATCCAGTTTTTTGTTTGTTGTGAGGGCGGAAGTGACAAAGATTCTCTCTCTCTGGCCTGACACCCTAGTCCCTGTTTTCTAATAGGCCTTGACAGCGGCCTAAAAAGACTTGAATGAAAACTAACATAACTTCCAACAGCTTAAGGCCACATCCCGAGGATGACCCTAGCTTTCTTAAAGTATTAAGAGTTTTCTCCCTGTCTGAGAAAACTCAAGGCTGCCGAAAGCATTTATTGTTCGCTCCAGCTGACACCTGAAGACAGAGACTCTGTCTCCCAGCCTCTGTGGAAGGGCAGGCGCCTGACTCCCATAGGTACCAGTTAGCAAACCCAGATGTGTTTCGCATGAACCAACCCCCTTCTTGCTTTTGGTAATTTTCTACATCCCTGATGCTACTGGGATCTGCCTGCCCCTCTCTTTATGCCCTTGCTCTCCCTTTAAACACCAACTCTCCTCTGAACAAATCAAAGTGTTCGGTTCATGCTGCTCTTTTCCCCATTGCAACGGCATATTGCTGATTAAATCTGTCCCTGATGCTTTGACGTCTGGCTATAACTTTGACAGCACAACTGTCTTTCCGACTCTCTGTGTCTCTGTGCTGAAACTGAAAGCCTATATTGTAACATGTTTATTGATGCTTAAATACAGTGCTTTTCCTGTTTTCTAGTTAATCCTATATTTCAGTTCAAATATTCTTTACTATCCACTCACAAACAGTAGCAGGCAATGCTCAATAAATTAACTAGGTCACCAGTGCAGCCCCAAGTCATAAGAGATCTGGTTTCTGAGAGTATCTCACTGACCCACCAGATAATAAGCAAATGCAAGTGGAACCAAAGTTTTGAATTACTTCTTCTTATTCCATATTGCCAGTCTTCCTAACAGTGCCACACAGTAGAAGCTGAACGTCATCCCTAAACTTCCCTAATACCATTCATTTTCTAACTAATACAGAAAAAGAATGCTTTATACTTCTTGAACATAAAAGAAAATTACTTTTATTTTATTTCCAAGATCTGTCAAGTTCAGCTTTCCAATCCAATGCAGAGGAGTTATACCTCTCTGCATATTTACTGAGAGCCTAAATCTTAGACTTGTATTTCTCACATCTGAGTGGCTCTCAAAAGAGCAGTGGTTGATGAAGTAAAATGCCACATTCAGTGACTGGCAAATATAAAGCAAAATGCTTTCAAGGAAGTCAGCTGAAATGCTTGCATTCCTGACATGATCAGTCTGAGGTTGGAAATATAAAGTTAATAAAAGTACAGTGGAGGGTGGTCTGCCATGCACTTTGTTTTATTTTATCTGAGTGCAGCCTGGCCTGTGCAGTTACAATAAAGTATTGTGCTTCTTCCATTATAAATTCCAATTTACATGAGTTTATAACTTAGCACTGAGAGCTCGAGATGGGCTCCAATTTCGAAGGCAGCATCAGCCCAGGAGCAAGATTTAAAATGGCTTGTCTTTGTTATAGAATTCAAAGGAGATAAAAAATGAAATAGGAGTGCTCTTCACTGCATCCCTTTTTTCTGATAAACTGCATACCTATAACTAAAAATATGTGCTGGCATATTGAATGCAGTATTACAAGTCATTTCTGTGTATTGTGTGCTGCAGGGCCCTTGAATATGATGTTAAAATAATAGCTTGTATAATAATAAAACTCAGAATAGCCTGAAACACTGTCAATAGCAAAAATCTTACTTTCCTCTAAATCCAATAGCATAATAGCTCATGAAAAAATAAGATAAGGTGACATATTATAAATAATGTAATTGCAGTTTCTTAAAAATCTATGTATAACCATTAAAGATAAATGATATAAACACATTATTAGAGTAAAACACCAAGCTTTTATAAAGAAAGTTTAATTCTAAAAGCAATTCTATTCTTCCATGAACTGAACCACAGCTCTCTAAATTTGTGGTGCCCTTTACGCAATTGGGATTAAACTCTGTTGAAGGGCTCGGGGAACCAGACTCTGAACATTTTGGTAATTAGACAATACAGTGATCAAATCTGCAGAGCAAAATAAAGTCAACCAAATCATTTCTTATGTGGAATTCAAATTACTTTAAAGGCAAGGATAAAAATATTAACTGATGTGAGTTCATAATTACTCATTTAGGAATGGATTTGGTTTTTGGAGTCATTTAAAATATTAAAAATTTCTCCTGTTTATTAATCTCATTTATGAAACATTGCAGGTCTGTTTGTCGTCTTTGTGTCTGCCTTTCAAAGATACATGTTGAATGAATGTCCAAACTAGCCAACATCTTTCAGGTGTCATGCACTAATTTATCTAGAAGCATACACTTGCTTTCCTTTTCACCATCTTAGTTATTTCTCAGATACCTGGAATATGTTCTAGAAGAAGCATGCTGATAACTTTTAGCCCTGATTAAATACAAGCATACTGAGAGTGGAGACAAGATGGCGGACGAGAAACACCTCCAGCCAGAGTGTCTCTGCAAGAAGGAAAGATTTTAGACGAAAGTGAAAAAAAAAGTAAACAGGCAGATAAACATTGATCAGATGAGAGTCAGATGGAAGTGTGCCTGAACCTACAGGAGACTCCACGGAAAGAGATTGCAGAGTAGAACTGGAAGGAGAAAGGCATCAGCAAGGTCTGAGCCCCGAGAGGCTTAGAGATGAGTGACAAGGGTAGGTGGAGTGGTTAAAGTTCCCCTCCCTTGCGTCTCTGATGGCTGGTGGGCTCCCAAGCTGCTGGAGAGACCTACCGACACAAGCCCAGAGACTGGCTCTGCCAGTGTGCAAAAAGCCTCTTGCAGACAGGTCACTGGGCTCCCAGCTCCCTCAGGACACATCCTACCCCGCAGACCCAAGCCGATCGGCATGCACCATAGTGCTTTACTCTCCCTTCAGGTACCAAGAAAGATAATTTAGCCACCACCCTGAGGTATCCACAGGGAACGGGACCTTTCCTTTTGGGGCCCTGTAGTGGACTGAAACGCACTTAGACTGTGAGCTTCCTACCTACCACCCTCCCCAGTGCTGTTTGCCTGGTGACTCCAGCAGAGCAGGACAAACCCCAAGGCAGAGAGACATTGATCCAGCTTGGGCACATCATGGGTGACTTGGGACCAGCATTGTTCTCTCTGGCAGGGTCAGGGATTGATCTCCAGGGTCCTGGGGACAGGCCTGCAGGCCAGATCCTGAATACCCAGATCTCGGTTGCATTGCAGGGGGGCATAGAAGGGATATTTGTGAAGTAGTCTACGGAGGTGTGCGTGCCTTCAGGGGCATATCAGAGTTGGTCCCAGCTGCAACATGCTTGAGGGGCAACTCTCCTCCCACAGGAAGGTTTTACTCCCAGCTCAGGCCGTGATCCTGGGCAGGGAACCTCCTGGCTCTTGTCACAGTCAGGGTAAGCTCGCCTGGCTTGAGATACCACGGCATAGGGGAAGGTGGAAAGAAGCAAGACCTGTTCCAGACAGCCCCACCTCCACACGCATACTTTCTTGTTGAGTGTGTCCATTTTCTATTATTTGCATTTCTATTATTTTCATTCCATAGATCATCTATTCTGTTATTTCTTTTGCTGTGTGGAAGATTTGAGTTTAATTAAGCCTCATTTGTCTATTTTTGGTTTCTGTTGACTTTGCCTTTGAGATCTTAGTCATAAATCCTTTTCCTAGGCCAATGTCCGGGGCTTGCATTTAAGTCTTTAATCCATTCTGAGCTAATTTTTGAATATGGTGAGAGATATGAGTCCAGTTTAATTTTTCTGCATATGGATACTCCATTTTTACAGCATCATTTATTTAATAGGGGGTCCTTTCCCTAGGCTATGTTTTTGTCTACTTTGTCAGAGATCAGTTTGTTGTATGTTGCTTTATTTCTGGGTTCTCTATTCTGTTCTATTGATCTATGTGTCTATTTCTATACCAGTACCATGCTGTTTCAGTTACTATGGTCTTGTGGTATACTATGAAGTCAGGTGGTGTGATACCTACCGCCAGCCTTGTTCTTTTTGTATAGCATTGCTTTGGCTATTTGGGCTGTTTTGGTTCCATGTGAATTTCAGGGTTTTATTTTTCCTAATTGTATGAAAAAATGACACTGGCATTTTAATATAAATTGCATTGAATCTCTAGATTGCTTTGGGCAGTATGGTCATTATAACAATATTGAGTCTTCTGATCCATGAGCATGGGATGTTTTTCCATTTGTTTGTGTCATCTAAAATTTATCTCATCAGTTTGTTATACTTTTCTTTTAGAGCTCTTTCACCTCCTTGGTTAAATGTATGCTTACTTTTATTTTTTTTTTCTTTTGTAGCTGTGGAAAACAGGATTGAGTTCTTAAATTTGTTCTCAGCTTGGTCATCATCCATATATAGAAATGCTACTGATTTTTATACATTGTTTTTGTATCCTGAGACTTTATTTTTTTATTTTTTTATTTCAATATATGGGGGTACAAATGTTTAGGTTACGTATATTGGCTTTGCCCCATCCAAGTCAGAGCTTAAAGCATGTCCATCCCCCAAAAGGTGCATACCACACCCATTAGGTGTGAATAGACCCATCCCCTCCCCCCCACCTGCCTGACACACGATGAATGTTACTACTGTATGTGCACATAACTGTTGATCAGTTAATAACAATTTGATGGAGAGTACATAGAATGCTTGTTTTTCCATTCTTGTGATACTTCACTTAGTAGAATGGGCTCCAGCTCTATCCAGGATAATATAACAGGTGCAAGATGACCACTGATTTTTGTGGCTGAGTAGTACTCCATGGTATACATATACCACAGTTTATTAATTTACTCATGTATTGATGGGCACTTGGGTTGTTTCCACATCTTTGCAATTGTCAATTGTGCTGCTATCAATATTCTAGTGCAGATGTCTTTTTTATAGAATGCCCTTTTTCTCCTTTGGGTAAATGCTCAGTAATGGGATTGCTGAATCAAATGTTAGTTCTACTTTTAGCTCTTTGAGATATCTCCATATTACTTTTCACAGAGGTTGTACTAGTTTTCAGTCCCACCAGCAGTGTATGAATGTCCCTATCTCTCCACATCCATGCCAACATTTATTGTTTGGGGACTTTTTGATAAAAGCCATTCTCACTGGAGTTAAGTGATACCACATTGTGGTTTTGATTTGCATTTCCCTGATGATTAGACATGTTGAGCATTTTGTCATATGTTTGTTGGCTATTAGTCTGTCTTCTTTTGAAAAGTCTCTGCTGATGTCCTTTGCCCACCTTTTGATAGGGTTGTTTGATTTTTTTCTTGATTATTTTCCCGAGTTCTATATAGATTCTGGTTATCAGCCCTCTATCGGCTGTGTACCATGCAAATATTTTCTCCCATTCTGTAGGTTGTCTGTTTGTTCTCATGATAGTTTCCTTGGCTGTGCAGAAGCTTTTTAATTTGATCAGGTCCCATTTATGTACTTTTGTTGTTGCTGTGATTACCTTTGGGGTCTTCTTCATAAATTCTTTCCCTAGGCCAATGTCTATAGGAGTTCTTCCAACATTTTCTTCTAGAATTCTTCTAGTTTCATGCCTTAGGTTTAAGTGTGTTATCCACCATGAGTTGATTTTTATGAGAGGTGAGAGCTATGCATCCTTTTTCAGTCTTCTGCATGTGGCTATCCAATTTTCCCAGCACCATTTATTGAATAAGGATTCTTTTCACCAGTGTATTTATCCTGAGACTTTAATAAATTCATTTATGAAATCTAGGAGCCTTTTGGAGGAGTCTTTAAGGTTTTCTAGGTATAAGATTATATAATCAGCAGACAGAAGTAATTTGATTTTCTTTTTTCCAGTGTAGATTCCTTTTATTTCTTTCTCTTGCCTGATTGCTCTGGCTAGAACTTCCAGCACTATGTTGAAAAGGCATGGAGAATGTGGGCATAGTTGTCTTGTTCCAGGTGAGAGGAAGTGCCTTCAACTTTTCCCCATGAATGGGGAAATATAATGCTGGCTGTGGGTTTGTCATATATGTTTTAAATTATTTTGAGGTATGTCCCTTCTATGCCTAGTTTTTTGATGGTTTTTATCATCGAGGGATGCAGAATTTTCTCAAATGCTTTTTCTGTCTCTATTGAGATGATCATGTAGTTTTTGTTTTTAATTCTGTTTATTTGGTGAATCACATTTATTGATTTTGCTATGTTGAAACATCCTTTTATTCCCAGAATAACACTTGATCATGGTATATTATCTTTTGGTTATGCTGTTGGATTTGGTGTGGTAATTTATGTATTTATTTATTCATTCATTCATTTTACAGAGATCCTGTTCTTACATGGCTTGCTAATCTTTTGTTATGGATTTATACATCTATGTTCAGAAGGGATATTGGTCTGTAGTTTTCTCTTTTCATTTTGTTCTTGCCTGGCTTTGGTATCAGGGTGATACTGGCTTTGTAGGTGATGCTGGCTTTGTGTTAGGGTGATACTGGCTTTGTCCCTCAGTTTTTGAAATGATTTCAATAGGATTGATATCAGATCCTCCTTGCACATCTTGTAGTATTTGGCTTTGAATCTTTCTATTCCTGGGCATGGGGAAAGATATTTTATTATTGATTCAATCTCATTACTATTTATTGGTCTGCTCAGGGTTTCTATTTCTTACTGGTTCAGTATTGGGAGGTTGTAAATTTCCAGGAATTTCTTGATTTCCTCTAGGTTTTCTAGTTTGTGGATATAAAGATGTTCATAGATGTCTCAGACAATCTTTTGTATTTCTATGGTATCAGTTGTAATGTCTCCTTTTCATTTCTTTTTTTTTAATTACAGCATATTATGGGGGTACAGATGTTTAGGTTACATATGTTGCCCTTGCCCCCCACCAAGTCTGAGGTTCAAGCATGGCTGTCCCCCAAATGGTACGTATGGCACTCTTTCTGTATCCATATACCTGTCCCCTCCTCCGCTCTTCCCTCTCCCCCCTGCCTGACATTCAATAAAAGTTATTCTTATATGTGCACTTATGTGTTGATCAGTTATTACCAATTTGATGGTGAGTACATGTGGTGCTTGTTTTTCCACTCTTGGGATGCTTCACTTAGTAGAATGTGTTCCAGTTCTATCCAGGAAGATACAAGAGGTACTATATCACCATTGTGTCTTAAAGCTGAATAGTACTCCATGCTATACATATACCACATTTTATTAATCCACTCATGTATTCATGGACACTTGGGTTGTATCCACATCTTTACAATTGTGAATTGTGCTGCTATAAACACTTGGGTACAGGTGTCTTTTTCATAGAGTGTCTTTTGTTCTTTTGGGTAGATGCCCAGTAATGGCATTGGTGGATCAAATGGTAATTCCACTTGTATCTTCTTAAAGTATCTCCATATGGCTTTCCACAGAGGTTGCACTAGTTTTCAGTCCCACCAGCAGTGTATGAGTGTTCCTATCTCTCCGCATCCACGCCAACATTTATTGTTTGGGGACTTTTTGATAAAGGCCAGTCTCACTGGAGATAAGTGATATCTCATTGTGGTTTTGATTTGCATTTCCCTGATGATTAGAGATGTTGAGCATTTTTTCATATGATTTTTAGCCATTATTCTGTCTTCTTTTGAAAAGTTTCTGTTCATGTCCTTTGCCCACTTTTTGATAGGGTTGTTTGATTTTTTTCTCCTTGATTTTCCTGAGTTCTAAGTAGATTCTAGTTATCAGCCCTTTATCGGACTTGTAGCATGCAAAAATTTTCTCCCTTTCTGTAGGTTGTCTGTTTGCTCTCGTGACAGTTTCTTTGGCTGTGCAGAAGCTTTTTAATTTAATCAGGTCCCATTTATTTATTTTGGTTGTTGCTGTGATTGTCTTTGGGGTCTTCTTCACAAATTCTTTGCCTAGGCCAATGTTTAGAAGAGTATTTCCAACATCTTCCTCTAGAATTCTAACAGTTTCACTCCTTAGGTTTAAATCTGTTACCCAGCGTGAGCTGATTTTTGTGAGAGGTGAAAGGTGTGCATCCTGATTCAGTCTTCTACATGTGACTATCCAGTTTTACCAGCACCATTTGGTGAATAAGGATTCTTTTCCCCAGTGTATGTTTTTGTCTGCTTTGTCAAAGATTAGGTGGCTATATGAGGATGGTTTTATATCTGGGTTCTCAGTTCTGTTCCACTGGTCAATGTCCCTGTTCTTGTGCCAGTACCAAGCTATTTTAATTATTGCAGCCTTAGAATAAAGTTTGAAGTCTGGTAAATTGATGTCTCCCATTTTGTTTTTATTGCCTAGAATTGTTTTTGCCATGTGGGGTCTTCTCTGGTCCCATACGAAGCATAAAATTAATTTCTCAACATCTGTGAAGAATGATGTTAGTATTTTAATAGAGATTGCATTGAATATGTAGATAACTTTGGGCAGTATAGACATCTTAATGATGTTGATTCTGCCAACACATGAGGATGGTATGGTTTTCCACCTGTTTATGTCATCTTCCATTTCCTTCCTCAATGTGTCATAGTTCTCCCTGTAGAGGTCTTGTACCTCCTTAGTTAAATATATTCCTAGGTACTTTATTTTCTTCATTGCTATTGTGAAGGGAATTGAGTCTTTGATTTGGTTCTCAGTATGACTGCTATTGGCATATATGAATGCTTCTGATTTGTGTGTATTGATTTTGTATCTTGAGACTTTACTGAATTCATTTATCAATTCCAGGAGCCTCTTGGTTGAATCCATGGGGTTTTCTAGATATAATAACATGTCATCAGCAAATAATGAGAGTTCGATCTCTTCTGTTCTGATTTGTATGCCTTTAATTCCACTCACTTGCCTTATTGCGGTGGCCGGGACTTCCAGCACTATGTTGAATAGAAGTGGAGCTAGTGGGCAACCTTGTCTGGTTCCAGTTCTAAGTGGGAATGCTTTCAATTTTTCCACATTCAGTACGATGTTAGCTGTGGGTTTGTCATATATGGCTTCAATCAGTTTTAGGTAAGCCTTGTCTATGCCTATTTTGTTAAGTGTTTTATTATAAAAGGGTGTTGAATTTTGTCACATGCTTTACTGTGTCTATTGAGAGAATCATATGGTTTTTGTTTTTGCTTCTGTGTCATGAATTATGTTTATAGATTTGCATATGTTCAACCATCCCTGCATCCCTGGGGTGAAGCCCACTTGGTCGTGAGGGATTATTTTCTTAGTAAGCACCCGGATTCAGTTAGCTAGAATTTTGTTGAGAATTTTTGCATCTATATTCATAAGGGATATTGGTCTGTAGTTTTCATTTTTTGTTGCATCCTTTCCTGATTTTGGTGTCAGGGTTTTGTTGGCTTCATAAAATGTGTTGGGGAGGAATCCATCCTTCTCAATGTTGTGGAATAATTTCTGCAGAATAGGCACCAGTTCTTCTTTGTAGGTGTGGTAAAATTCGGGTGTGAAACCATCTGGTCTGGGACTTTTCTTTTTTGGAATGTTTTTTATTGCTGTTTCAATTTCAGTCCTTGATATTGGTCTGTTTAGGAATTCTATTTCTTCCTGGTTGAGCTTAGGGAGGCTGTGTGTTTCTGAAAATTTGTCCATTTCCTCCACATTTTCCAGTTTGTGTGCATAAAGGTTTTTGAAATATTCATAAATTATATCTTGAATCTCGACTGCATCGGTTGTAACTTCTCCTTTTTTGCTCCTGACGGAGCTTATGAGAAATTTTTCTTTTCTGTTTTCCGTTAGTTTAGACAAAGGTGCATTGATTTTATTTTTTTAAAAAACCAACTTCTTTGTTTTATTTATCTTCCATATAGCTTCCCTGTTCTCAATTTCATTTAGTTCTGATTTGATCTCATTAATTTCCCTTCTTCTTCTGGGTATGGGGTTTGTCTGTTCTTCTTTTTCCAGTTCTTTGAGTCAATTCATTAGGTTGTCTATTTGTGTTCTTTTTGATTTTGGGATATACGCATTTATGGAA
This sequence comes from Indri indri, assembly GCA_004363605.1. Taxonomy (NCBI): domain Eukaryota; kingdom Metazoa; phylum Chordata; class Mammalia; order Primates; family Indriidae; genus Indri; species Indri indri. The sequence goes on from RJWJ010001142.1 coordinate 147,681, forward strand.
ATAAACTTTCCTCTCAGGACTGCTTTGGCTGTGTCCCACAGGTTGTGATAACTTGTGTCACCTTTGTCATTTAGTTCAAAGAATCTTTTGATTTCCGTCTTTACTTCCTCATTTATGAAGGAATCGTTCAGCAGAAGCTTGTTTTATTTCCATGACTTTGTGTAGAGATGAGAGTTTCCATTGGGGTTGACTTCTATTTTTATTCCACTGTGATCTGAGAAGATGCATGGCATAATTTCTATTTTTTGAAATTTTTGAGACATGGTTTGTGTCCTAGAATATGGCCAATCATAGAGAATGTCCCACGAGCTGATGAGAAGCACGTATATTCAGTGGTTTGGGGGTAGAATGTGCTGTAGATGTCAGTTAGGCCCATTTGTTGTAGAGGTCTGTTGAAGTATATTATTTCTTTGTTAATTTTCTGTTTGGAGGATCTGTCCTGTGCTGTCAGTGGGATGTTGAAGTCTTCGACTATTATGGTATTGCCGTTTATCAATTTGTTTAGATCAAGTACAGTTTGCTTTATGAATCTGGGTGCACGTAAGTTGGGTACATACATATTTAGAATTGTTGTGTCCTCTTGTTGAACTGTACCCTTCACCATTATATAGTAACCCTCTTTGTCTTTCATC